>JADRCD010206471.1:2124-22874 GCA_019843815.1 Montemys delectorum
TCTCTCTCTCTCTCTCTCTCTCTCTCTCTCTCTCTCTCTCTCTCTCTGTGTGTGTGTGTGTGTGTGTGTGTGTGAGAGAGAGAGAGAGAGTTCCTGGGAATTGAACATATGGCCTTGTGTATGCTAGTCAGCTTTTCCACCACTGAGCTACCTACCTCCCTAGCCCTTCCTGGCTAATTTTCCTGGACTAATATATAACACCAGGCTGATTGGCCTGCAGTGTTCATCATCCCTCGACAAAAATGGTTGTGGCAGAGTTTCATGTTTGATAAGGAACCCAACTTTTATACCTTGTTTACCTTAAACAGGAAGTTCTTTCTGCTACATGTTCCCCTTGTCTTTTCCCAGTAGAACTCATGTTCATCCCGTAATTCTTAGCCATTAGCTTTCCTCACCTTGCAAAGTTCAATTTCTGCTTTGTTCCTGAAGCGTTTACAGTGCACTTCTAATGCCATAGTATTTATAAGGTCTTCAATTAAAATGTTTATTTCTCCAGCCTTTCGCAATAAAAGAATTTTAAATCTAGTGAGCCCCAGATATAGCTGCTATCAGAATCACCAGCACAGGCCTCACAGGAGAGACCCAGACAAGGCATTATGCTGTCACAGCTCTTTGTCTTCTCTCTGCCTCCAGGAAAGTTCTCTTGCTTGCCCCTGCCCCCTTCCCAACAGTTAGAGTAGGGTCACTCACACTATGCATATCCAGTAGTAGTTGTAGAATGAACAAAAAATGAGTGAATGCCTGGGATGCCTTAACAAACCCTCTGTTTACCAGGCCAACACTTAGAATGCTTTCAAGTCTAATGCCAAATTCTCTGAACCCATCCTGGTCCTTTTTCCAGATCCCCAAGCACTGGAGACTTTACCTGTATGTAACCATCTATGTTATAGTATCCGTGCATTTTAATGGATACTATAATAATAATGGAAGATGCTGAGTGTAGACAAAGGCCTCTGAGGAGCTGAACCTCACAGGTAAAGTCCCTGTAGTCAATATAGGATCTACTTACAGAAGAGAACTCACAAAGGCACACATTTACTGTCTTTTAATCTTTAATAAAAGAATGTCTTGGAAGAAACTCCATTTATCATTTTCTCTGTGCTTAGGGAGAGTCTTGGGGGAAGAATTATTTCGGCACAAAAGCTATGGCTTCTCAAGAAGCAGGAATCCTGGGATTTGGAGTTTGGGCTCTTATCTCAGGCTTTCTAAATCCCATGTACAAGGAAGAACCTTCGGCATGTAAAGGTCAACAAAGAAATGAAGCCAGGAGAGTAGTGGCCCTGGAGACCACCTAAGAAGTCTCTTTAGCTGGAGGCATGAAAGGACCTGCTATCTGAGAAAGGAATAAAAATAGGGCCTTTGCATTTTTAGGGTTAAAATACAAGGGAAGCTGGCCTCTGGTTGTGCAGTCTGTGAGGTGCCAGGATCTGAATAGCTAATATGAAGTTTCATAGCTTGATGGTGTCTGAAGGAGAGTGATTCCATTAGATGAAAAGGACTCGGTACAGAATGCTACAGACAACAAGATATAGCACAGTGGCATTTTCTATTAGGCATGGCATGATGTAACCTCCATACCATGAGCTGATCTGGCAGCATGATCAGAAGGAAGAGACCATGTTTCAGTAATACCACAAGGTATCATTCAGTAGTAGTGGATGTATAGATACAGGACTTAGTTTGACGTGAAAGCCAAGGGGACCATGTAATTGGTCTGTTCTCACCAGAGCATCCTCCTAATACCTAGAAGAGAAGGGATCCTCATTTGAGTGCCTCCATTTTCACCACTAATGTGAATAGACTAAACATATGATCATAAGTCTACCTTGAACTCTGAAAAGTCTACATTGGATCTGCTCCTGTTTCTGCTGCATTGCTTGGTACCTGTTGGTATTTGGTATGCTATTAATAAAATGTAGGTCAAAGAGTGATGTCCACGAAGCAATGACTGCACTTTCTATAAATCAAGATGAGACTCCTATAAGGGTTTGTTAGGTTGCTCAAGCCTTACACTAAATGGTCACTCAGGTACAAAGACTGTATTTTATGGTGCGTTCTGGATACGTATAGCCAATTTTCCCTGACTCCACTACACTGTGATTAGAGATGAGGTCAGGTTTGCTTTGTCATGTCTGAATTACAGTTTAAACTTTCATCTCATCTGATGACAGGAATGTCTTTTATGAGGCTTTTCTTTCACTGGTATGCTATTACATCTCACAGTTGCTCATATGTTCCATTCATCTATACTTCCCTGGCCACCTGTGCCTCCAGATTCTCACCATAGCTCCATCACTCTTGTTCCTTCTTCCTACAGTCCCAGACCTGATGACACCTCAGCTGTATTGGCCTCAGTGGGTGAGGAAAGGCTTTTGTGTTCTTTGCTAGATATTCCCAATGCTGGATCTGTCTGTGTTATAAAACAGGCTTATTTTAAAAAATGACTAATTCTGAATGATCCCAGTCCTTCAAAAGCACAGACTGTGTAGCTTGGGATTTTCGAAAGTGCTACTCTCCCTAGTTCCTCATATTGGGCTATCTGGTGGAGTCTGCTTATCTTCTCCCTTTGGGACTGACCTCCCAGTGTATTTTATTCTACTGAAAGTCCCAAACAGAAGATGAGTGTCTTCCTTGAGTTTCTATAACCTCATTTTCTGCCCACATTCTTTAGGAAGCTCTGGTTCTTCCCAGCTCAGAGCCCTGTAGCTTCTCTGGGATCCTCACATAAAAGCCAAATATCCTATGGGGCCACACTACCAAAGATCATGTCTGAGTAACTCTACCTATGAGATAATAGTAAGCTAGTCTTTATACACCAGGTTTTGTCCAGTCCATTTGTTTTTATGGCTTTTTACATAGTATGAGCTTGAAATCAGAACTGTAGTTTTCTATAGTCCCTAAGTATTCACTTCTGAAATCCCTTGTGAGAAGTTGTTTAAACAGGAAGCCCAAACATTTCTACTAAAATAAACAATAGTGCACAGTAGACATAGAAAGCTACAGAGATGTAGCTCTGATTACAGTAAAGATGATTTTTAAAATATTCTTAGTCAACAAAAGCGCAGCTCTCTGGAAATGCGTCTGTCAAGTTTCCACTCCAGAAGCAACTGGCTCAGTAAAAGCAGAATAACCTGCTCCATGTAGGTCACTGTCTCCAAACCAAGGGTTTATCTGCTTCAGGATGAACGATTGCTTCCACATCTTGCAAAAGCCATTTGGAAATCTGAAATTAAGACATGTAAGAAACTATTTCTACTCCAGCCTTAAAAAACCCTTGACCTGTTTTTAGATAGAGTTCAAGTTCCAAGTAGTAGGACCATCTACCAAAGCAGCCTGAGCTTTTCTAAGGTTATCATTTGTAAAAGAGAGTTGAGCCTGAAGATTCAGGCAGAAGGAAACTGCTACCCCTTTCCAGGGACCACAGCTCTTTCCCTGACACACAAATATGGAACTAATTTTGATTTCTTTTTCTCAAACCATAGATATCTGGCTTGTCAACAATAATTCAAAAAGAATTTTGTGAAAGTTAAAGAGTTAGAGTTAGCCAAATTATGAAACTGATATTCTTTGGGGATTCAATTTCTATAGTCATAGGTCATGCAGAATTAAATAAATTTGGAGGTGTAGATATTAGTGGGTTTGGATTGCAGAGAGTGTCAACTTAGATAAATTGGAATAAAAGGGGTGGATTTTCAAAACACATTCCTGAACAGACTTAAGACTTTATAATCAAAAACATCCAACAAATGCTTATATGTTTGTTTCCATTTATATTGGTCACTAATTGGCTACTAGCCCAAACAATAAAAAAGGAGTTTTATCAATTATTTGAAATTACCAATAAGGAATGCCATCAAATTAAATTGTGTGTGTGTGTGTGTGTGTGTGTGTGTGTGTGTGTGTTTGTGTGTGTGTGTGTGTGTGTGTGAGTGTTTGGGGAGAAGGGGTCAGAGGGCAAACTTACAGGACTTGGATTTTGCTATCCATCTTCTCGAAGCAGAGTCTTCCTTGTTTCTACAGCTTTTCTCAGGACTAGCTAGCCTATGAGCTTCCAGTTGTTTCTTCCGCCTCTGTACCCTATCTCACTGTAGGACTACTGAGATTATAGCTGTAGCCATCACATCTGGACTCTCTCACAGGTTTCAGGGCTATTAGGAGCTGTACTACAAGTATTTTGACCCCGTAAGACTCACCCTGGTCCACATTTAAAATTTTGAAATACAAACAAATATACAGTAGAACAAGGAGCCCATGGTTCCCTTTTGTGCTCAGTTCCATTCATTCAAATCTTTATTATATTACCAGACAGTGTGCATGGCCCTATAGTATGCCGGAAGATGAAAGAGCCAACATTCATTCTTACTCCTGGCCACAGGGTAGATGTGCAAGTAGGGTGGCAGGAAGCTGTTGACCAAAATACTGAAATAAAAAGACTTGTTATATGGTATTAGAGATGTGCATCTTAGATATTTTAATCCTATGAAGTTTTAAGTAGGGGTCAGAGTGACATCTTATTGGGTAAAAATACTTATAGTGCAACACTAACAGCCCTGGAACTTATTAGTCTCAGCAAAAAGGTACCTAGTGCTATATAGAAGGCTTCATAAAGAAGTTGTATTTGAAAGGAATCTTGAAAGGTGAATAGAAAGTCACCAAAGAAGGGACTAGGAATTAGCTATTTCTCTGGCACCTACTACTATTAAAAAATGGACCAAGTTTGACGTGGGTGAAGACTGAGTCTTGCTCAACGCTGTATCCCTAGCGCTTCACTGGTCCTTGCAACACATCCAGAGTTCAAAGAGACTTTTTGTCCAATAGATTGAACAGTTTTAGAGAGAAGCATAGGTATGAGAACAAATAACACCTAAACCTAGTAGGTCTTCTCCTACTAGGTTGTAGATTATACCATCAGTATAATCTACATCAGTACCATTAGCTCCTGGAAAGGAAAGAGATGTGTCTGAGTGAGGAGAAAGGAGTAATTTTACAGTAGAGACAGTTCCACATTTAGCCTCAGCCCTGTTGTCAACTCATCATGTGGCTTTGAATAAACGCTTAACCTACAGTGCTTTCACTTTTCTCATTTGAGGAATACCTCTTGGTATATTAATACGAGGAGAGTGGGGAAAATTTAACAGGAAATGGAAAGAACATGGCACTAGCCTTTTCCAAATTCAAATTTAATACGCACATTCCAGCTTTATGATAGCATGCTGTGTTACATACTGGTTATTTCCCCACCAAAATTATAGTCCTTGAAAAGGCAGATTAATAGACAGTCAGAACAAGAACTGGTCCCCTTGGATCAGATGCTGGGATGGAGTAAGAAACCAAAGCCGGAAGCTTCAGTTCTTCCCCTCCCAGGAATGCTGAGTGTGGCCATGTGCACATCTTACTTGAGTCTTCTAGCTCTCTCTAAGCTGGCCGGAAGGGAAAGTGATGGGAAGGAAAGCTATCATGGAAGGCCAAGGTGTATCAATAGCAGTTGCAAAGATTTTACCAGAAAGTCATTTGAAACATAGGTTTGGTCATGGGTGTCTTTGTAACTTTAGGGACTACTATAGATCTCTTCTGATCATACTACCTTGAAATGTATAAAGTAAAGCACTTAGGATAATAAGAGAAATCAGTCATTTAGTTGTAAAAATACTAATTTTTATGATATTGCAACAACTATAAGTTATATAATGTCTGAGAGCTAATTAATGTTTTTTTTCAGACATTTGTAATAATTGTAATGTGACTGGATCTGTGAACTCTGTTGTGATAATGTCACAGATAATGACAGTGCTGCTGCAACTATTGTCTATGACCAAATGGGGGAAAATAGTAAATCAGATATAAGCCAGTGAAAGTGAGATTGCTATTTTTATTTTAGTGAGAGTGAAGCTATAGCTATTTAACTCCTACAAGATTAGCAAAGTGCTCCTCTGCGTGTGTCCAGGTGTTTCCAGTTAGGCCCCAGGGATTCTGATTTGATCAGTGGATTAACGTTGGGATGGACTTATAATATCAAGGCATTATTAGGAGCTGGGAAAGGTAGGAGGTAAGGGTACTTGGAGGCATTAGGCTTAGGGCTATATTGTGCCTTGCCCTCTTCCAGGATGTACCTCTCCCTTCCCTGCTTCCTGTCTGCTGTGAGGTAAGAACCTCTGCTGGCATCTGCTCCTTCCACTACGATGCTCTGCCCAAGAATGTGGAGACAAGACCGTGAAACCATGAGCCAAAAGAAATCTTTTTTCCTATAGCTGCTTATATCATGCATTCTGTCCCAGGGAAGATAAAATTTATGAGTGCAGATTTAAAAAAAAAAGAGGATTCAATTACATTCCATATCTAGTTAGCAAAATTCTATACAAGAAAACAAATATTTTTAAAATGTTAATGGAGACTTTATTGTAAATTTTAATTCTATATGTAAGCAAATATTGTTAGCTTGGAGTGGAAGGAAAGTAAAATATTGATTTTGGGGGGGGGACATTTAATGATTCAGAACAATAAGCATTTCTGACCTAAAAATAAATGAGAGCAAGAAAAATATTAGTAACTATTGTTGTTCCCTCCTAATCTACCTCTTTTAACTGTATGGCCTGACTTGTGATCAGATGCGTGACCTGAGAGGGAAAGAGAGGCCGGGTATGTGTGTGTGTGTGTGTGTGTGTGTGTGTGTGTGTGTGTGAGAGAGAGAGAGAGAGAGAGAGAGAGAGAGAGAGAGACCTCAGGCTGCTGTACAGACTCTCCAGAGGCAGACTTCATTGAGCAGATTGTTTAATTTGGAGAAATAAAAGGCATCTAAACTTTCAGGGGTGAATAGAGACTATGGGGTAACTGTACATCATTGGTCCCAGCCAGGGTGGGTGTATGGGGTGCTTCATTTGCATAAGGAGGAATTCCAGGTGCTGATGGACATGACCTTATTAGGGGAAAGTTTAACCTATAACCTGGCCACTGGACTATGTGACCTCCTTTAGTGAGGCGAAGGTGTGGACACAGGTCTACTGTACCAGGATAGACAGGCCTAGGGCAGGTGGGGAGGAGTCCTTCTCCTGATGGTCTTAGGATGAGATTTCCAGAGTTTGTACATGCCTCAACCCCACACTTATTCCAGGCCTGTCCTGCACAGCTCTATGGCTCTCCTAGCCCCATAAAGTATAATGTATAAAAATCAGAAAAAAAAATGATACATATAAAGTAAACGGTGAGATGTTCTTTCATCCCTGTGTGTATTCATATATACTATTTTTAATGACTGTGCAAACATGCCTGTAACTATATACATAAAGTGCTCCTTAATCAATGAATGCTATGGAACAGCTTATGATTTAATTCTTTTTATATATTATAATGAATATCGTTCAATATTTGTATATCCACATGTTTCTCCTTTTGATTTCTTCATTGTTTAATGTTGGTAATTGCATCATAATTTGTACATGTCTACTTAGAATGAACATATGCATTTTTGCTACTTTTTTGTTTTATAATAAGGCGTGGAGAATTTTTTGTTCAAAATATCTGTAGAATAGTGGTCTAGACTACAATTATTGGACTATAAGACTCATGGATTTAAAATGTCGATAGAGCTGCAAAAATAACATACAAAAAGAGTTCTAATTTACAGCTAGGTGAGAAGTAAATGTAACCTAAGGGAATTAGATTTTGTTAATTACTTGGGTTCCTGCAACGGAAGGGAAGAAATCTTCAGAAAATAGATGCTGAATTTTATTGGGAGATATTGTTTAAAGAGACAGATGCAATAGCTTGAGAGCAACTATCTGACTATCTTCTATATCACAGAATCTAGTTTTCCCAAAATAGATGCCCCCTCCACCACAGCACCAATCCCGAGAGATTTAGTGAGCAAAGAAATGTTAAGCTGTTCATTTTGTTCTTCTTCTACTAAAAGCAGGCCAGGAAATATATTCTTGTATATAGTCTTACCTTTTATAAGCTAAGATGAATTTGAAGTAGATCCTGCCTTGGATGAGCTTATGATCATAGAAAAGTTGATTAAAATATCTAAATTATTTGAAACTGATCAACTTGTATTCATTATAGTGATATGCATATATTTATTTAAAATAACATCACATTACTCAAATGGATGAAAAATAGTCAACAAGGATTATTACCTAGCTGTGGTGCAAATGTCTTGATGTGTGTTGCTGCTGTTTACAGCAGATATAATGAGCATAGGCTTCCAAGTCTCATCTCCTCTTCTACTGGTGATGCAGAAAGGGCAACACACAAAGCAGTTCCTCTTCTGCTTTAAAGTTAGGCTGGGAACAAGTGACTAGATTCCAGAAATGGAATGTAAGCAGAAATATCATTAAACCAATTCAACACATGGGTCACAAAATACAGAACAATGAACGGCATCTACCAAAGTTCACATATAACTATTGCCATGAACCAGCATCTTCGTTGCCTGGTATATATCCAAGAGAAAGAAAAGCATATGACCTCAGAATGGCAAACAAAAGCACATGTAGGTCTGGGGATGTAGCTCAGTTGATGGAGTCCTTGTGTGAAGTCTTGGGTTCCATCAGCACAACATAAACTACATATGGTGATGTATGCCTATAATCCCAGCACTGGGGAAATAGAGGTAGGAGGGTGAGAAGGTCATTCAGAGTTACTCAGAGAGTTTGAGGGCAGCGTGTGCTGCCTGAGACTGTGTTAAAAACAAAGAACATTCACTGCTGATTTATTCATAAGAGCTCCACATGTCCCAGGAGGTACAATCTGTTGTTGATACATACATTAAAATTTTACCCAGCAACAAGAATGAATGAACTGTAGTAACACACAGTAATATGCAATAAATTTTGAGTGAAAAGATCCAGGCACACAAAATTTCAATTTCGCTTCTATTAATACAACATTTTAGGAAGGAAAAATTAAAGACTTGCCAGGTTTTACTCTGAAGTTTTATATATTTTACTATGTATGGTAATGGAAAATTATGCATACACACATCCTATAAGCAAAAATAAAGAAAGAGAAAGAAAGAAGAAAGAAAGAAGGAAGGAAAGGAAGAAAGGAATAAGGGGAGAAGGAAAGAAACAAAATGCAAAAGAAAGAGAACAAATTGTAGCCCAATCAACACCGAAGCAATCCTTGCTTATTAAGCTCTGTGAGCCTTAGGAGGCATGTGTCATCTCAGCACCGCCTACACTTTCTTGACTAGTACAGCAGTTACAAAGTACCAGGCTGGAGACCTTTGACAGAACAATGGGGGAGACCTTATTTCTCACAAGGGAAGTGATACACATCAAGCTTATAAATGGATGCCCAAACCCAAAGCCATTTTACACTGACAAAACCAAACACACCATCCCACCCAGTGTCTCAGCAGAAACAGCTACACAAGAGGCCAGACCGCAATGTATGTCCATTGGTGCTCCTGTGCTCAGAGAAAGATGAACTTGCTAAGTCACATGTTTAGTGACATCCACTCAGGAAGGCATGTGGGTCCTTCTTTATAGGGGAGAGAGTTTTGATGGTGAGTCCAGAACACCTAAGGGGCTCAGGGCAATCTCTCTAAATGTGATTCAATTGTCTTGGTGGCCCCTCCTTTTTGATTCCAATCCTATTCTAACACTTTTAGAAATTTAAAAGTCTCTTTAGAGATTTTGCTGGCCTCTGACTCATTCCTTCCACATACCTCCTCTTATCTAGCTTATATTCATTTGTAGAATTTTTCTCTTCAAAGAATAACCATAAATCATCAAAATAATATAGATACTAGGCATGCTATGAAAGTATAACCAAATGCCGTCAGGTTGTGTGAGAGTGTTTTAGTAAACTCTTGAAGGGTTGTGAAAAATACCAGAGGCTGGAGAAAAACCAAACCTGCTCATATAATAAAGTTTGGCAGCATCGTTGCCTGTTGAAATGTGAGCTATGGAAACTGTCTAGTGGACTTCTGCCTTTGGTTAAGGAAATTTTCAGGTAGAGTGGTGAAAGAATCAACTGGTTTTTTTGTTTGTTTGTTTGTTTGTTTTAACATATATATGATGAGAAAAGAAGCAATGAGTACAAAGGATCTTCTCAAATTTTTTAAGAATCTGAGGAGAATATCAAGAATTCTAAGACCTTCTAGTTTAAAACAAGGCAAAACAAAAAAAAAAAAATGGCTGACTTTCATTCCGTGTGTCTCTAGATGGTAAAAGGTTCTGAAACCAAGGTTTTCTTTAAGGAAAAGCTCAAATCCAGGTACAGTCATGTGGACCAGGTACATTCTTTGTTAAGGCTGTGGGAGTTTGGATATTTTCCTCCCTGTCTTCTTTCAAGCTGGACAATGATCTACCAAGGACATAAAGACATTTTTCACTTAACTCTCAGTCCAAGATAGGAAGTGTTTTGATTTTTTTGGGGGAAAATGTGTACTTAATCTTTTAAATTTTTAAAGAGTCTCTTATGTAATGCAGGCTGGTCTGGTATTTATTATATAGCTGGGGGAGGATGATCTGTTCTTGAGGTGGTCCTCATATTCCCACCTCCTGAACACTGGGATTACAGGTGTACACTACCATACCCAGTTTGTGTGATGCTGGGGATCAAGTCCAAGGCCTAGTGCATGATAGGCTAGCACTCTACAAACTGAGCCACAGCCTCTGCTTATATTAACATCTTAAGTAGTGTAAGAGATAAGAGTAAAGAGAGAAAAGTAGAAAACATTCCTTTAAATAAGTTGATTGTGCACGAGTGTATGTGTATTTATGTTGAAACAAATAATGTGCTATTTGTAACTATTTTGAAAACATTGCTTACTTCCAACAAAGTATAGGTGAATACCGAATATTGTAGAAATAAAGATGTACCAAGGTCTACTTAGTACCGTGGTTTGTATCATGCTTGTGTCTGAATATATGTGTATAATGGCTTCACATAGATCTGAACGCATTCTGTGTTGTTAAACAAATGCTCTGCATCACATCTTGAGGACACCCCCATTCTTTTCTATTGGTACCTGCCAAGGTAGAATATTGTAAGAGCAACCATTTTCAACTCATGTCTTCAAGTCTTTGAATTCCACTAAAACTGTTAGATTACCCCCCTTTCCTCCCTTTGGTTCACCTTGCTGATGAAGCTCAAGGCCTGAGTTGGCACCTTCCTTCATCTTTTTCCTCATTTCCTCCCTTTCTTTGAAGAAACAATGAAGGCCCAAGAGAGTATCCAATTAAACACTGTCACAATCCAGCCCAAAATAACAAATGATCCATGCAGAGGGAATGCTCACCTTGACCTTCCTTAAGCTTAATGGCAGTGAGATGACAATCTTACTTTTGGAACCAGTATGATGCTATATATCTTCTTACGCTCTATAAATTAAAAATGTAAACGACTGCAAACAGAATTGCCAAAGATTTTATTATTCTAAGCTATAGACCCTGTCTGGGTCACTGTTGCATTGCTGTGATGACATACCATGACCGAGGCAACTAGTATAAAAGAAAGCATTGAACTGGGTCTTGCTTACAGGTTCAGAGGTTTAGTCTATTATCATAATGGCAGGAAGCATGGCAGCGTGCAGGCAGACATGGTGCTGGAGCAGTAACTGAGAACTATATCTTAGTCTGCAGGGAGAGGAACAGACTGTGAGCTTGATATGGGCTTTGGAAACCCTGAAGTCCACCCCTCCGGACAAACTTCCTCCATCAAAGCCACATCTCTTAACCCTTCTAATCCTTTCAAACAGTGCCCAAACATAAGAGACTCTGGGGGCCATTCATACTTAAAGATCACTATCTTGAGGACTTTCTAATGCAGTGGTCCTCAACCTGTGATATGACCCCCTTTGGGGGGGGGGTGAACTTCCTTTTCACAGGAGGTTGCCTAAGACCACTGGAAAACACAGATATTTACATTATGATTCATAACAGTAGCAAAATTACAGTTTTGAAGTGGAAATGACAATAATTTTGTGATTGGGGGTCGGCACAACATGAGGAACTGTATTAAATGGTTGTAGTGTAGGAAGGCTGAGAGCCACTGTTCGTTATAACAGCTGTTCTGGCACCTCTACAACAGCAATAGACAGGAGAACCCTTCTTTTCCTGCGATCCTAAGCGCATGACTCAAACTGCCCCATTGCTACCCACCTATCAGCACCATTTCCTTTGGCATCAGTGTTCTCAAATTTCTTTGAACACCAAGACTCACTCCATTTGATGGTTAGTGAAGAGACAGAAATTGCCTCATTTTAATTGCAATTTTTTAAATATTTTTTATCTTTTGGTGTACAATGGTATACAATTCCTATAGTACTTGGAACACACTGATTTTGTATAAGCTATGCAAACTCTATGGGCTATTACATTCAGAAGTAACTTACTGTTACCAATCATACTATGGGGTGATGTGTGTCTGTGTGTTGCTGAGAATTAAATCTAGGTCCTTCAGCATATTAGGCAAGTGTTAAACTACTGAGCCATATCCCAAGTCCAACATGATATTTTTTTAAAGTATTGTGCAGCCACCCACTATCAGAGCAGCTTCCTCCTGCAGTAGATGGGAATGAATACAGAGAGCCACAACTCAATGGTATGTAGAGAGTGAGAGACCTTAAACACCCAGTCACAACTGGAAGGCTGTCATCAAACTCTTCCACTGAGGGCTCAGGGAGCTATGCAGAAGAGGAGGCAGAAAGATTGCAAGAGCCAGAGGAGACAGAGGACATCAAGGAATCAATGCCTTCCAGACCCGGCAGGACCAATGTCTGTGTGAACCCACAGAGACTGTAGTGGTTATGCACAGGACCTGTCTGCACAAGTTTGAGCCGGATGGGGTCCTGGTGCTGAGATGGGAACTGGTTAAGTCCTCATCCTTAACCTAGAAGCTATCTCCAATTGGCAGCTGCTCACAAAGGAAAAAAAAATGTTTTCTTCAATGGATTCTCACTGGGTATACAAACCATAGTTGAGGGAGATCCCTTGTGCAGCAGTAGATAGCCAACATGAGACACACTTAATGGTATTTTTGGAGATGTTTTGTCTCACAAAACTTTGTTTGGACATTTTTTTTTTTTTTTTTACCTTACTTGTCTTTTTCTTATTTATTATGGTTTCCCGTTTTATGTGTAATGGGGTATCTGTGTATTTGTGCTTTTTCTTTGCTTGTTTATTTTGTCTGTTTGTCTGTTTGATTTATTTTTAAAAATTTACCTTTTTGTTTCCAAAGAGAGAAAGGAAAAGAAAGCATGGAGTTGGATGAATGGGGTAGTGGGGAAAATCTTGGAGAACATGAAGGAGGAAAAGCCACGTTCAGAATATGCTGTATGAAAAATTATTTTCAATAAAAAGAAAATAAAGCACTGAGGATCAACATATGGGGGTTTCTTATTTATATTTAATATTTTACTTCAAATAATCAAAGAAGGGAGGCTCGTGTATAATGCACTTTGGTTTTCACTTAAAACCTTTTAAACATTTTTCTTGTAGACCCTCAGGCTTTCAGGCATAGATTCTTGATGTTAATAAGCTTGAGTTGTCATTCCTGTGATTGCTGGCACAAGCTTATGCTGTGTGTTTCTGATCTATGTCTGAAAAGCTATGCATGTTGTAAAGCTATCCTCTGAGCTGGATAGCTTTATAAACACAGTGATTAGTTTGTTCCCATATTTTGTATTCTATATTGGGCATGTTGACTGGGGGTGACAAATTGAACAGCAGATCTTCAGGGAGATCTTGAACTTTGAACAGGATGTCATACAATCGGGGGCTTTTGGTTGTCTCTCTTGGGAAGTCCATTCATCTGTGGGAAGAATGATGTGTCCACATGTTTGAGTAGACAGAGGCAACCACGGATGATGCTATTAGTCTCCCTAGTGTCTGTTTTGCCATTTTTCGCAGTGATATAACTGTCAGCCTTCAGCTGTCATTTGCCCAAGCTGACATCATGTTACCCAGATGTCAGCTGACAGATTTGCATAGGCTTACCTAAAAGTTCCTTTCCTTTTTTCTTTTTGAAAAAGCTAGGGACTCTTGATATAGTTCTAGGCTGGTCTCAAATTCAGTGTATAGCTCAGGTTGGCCTTGAACTCCAGACCTTTCTGCTTAGCCTCCCAAGTGCTACCAGGCACAGACTGAGAAGTTTTCCTTCTCTCCCCTTTCTCTGGCCCTTTTGGCTAGGGTGTGAATGTCATGTTAGTGACATGGTCATTTTATAATCAACACAGCAATCAAAGGTTATAGCTGGCAGGGGATATGACATATACAATGTGTATGGTCAGGCATCTTTCAGATAGTTCACACCTGTCTTATCTGTTTTCTAACTTCTAGAACACTAGTTTCTTGACAGTAGGAACACATCCTTTTCACATCTCTTTGTCCAGGGCTTCAAACAGGGCGTGGGCAATCGTATTAGTTTAGTAAATATTGTAGAAGGAACTGGATAAATATGAGCGATTGATCTAAAGGTAAAGCATTTCTGCTTTAAAAAGTACAGGATTTACAAGTCCAAAGAAAGCAGGTTATTATACGCAAGGGCTATATGGCAGGTGGTTTGTCATGGCCATCAATCTTAGGTCAAGCTCTCTAGCCAGGCAGGAGTTCAACCGCAATGCAGCTGCCTCTGCTTTGTGTGTTGCCTGGGTGATGACACTGTTGATAGGACTCCTCAGCTATTAGGGGATGGCCAGGTCTCTTTCCTGTCTCTTTAAATATAGCATGCATTTAAACACATCTAAATCAGTATTTTCAAGGCTTCACCGGCACAGTAGAGCTTAGGAGGTTGAGCAAGTAGCAAGAATGTTGAAGGTTCTCTTGCAAACCGCAGGTAGTCTTAGGTGAACCCGTGGGATAAAGGACAAGTGGTGCAAGTGCCTCCATCTCCCAGCAAAGACTTAGAATCCTTTTGTTCCACTACCCTCTGCTCTTTTTGGCCAGGCTTTGACAGGACGAGGCCTGAGCTGTATGGCTCGACCCAGACGGGATCCACCCTCGCGCTCCTGGCTGCGCTTCTCTTGAATGGCTCTCGCACTCAAGAACGGGAAGGTGCTCGCTTCCTTTGCCCGTCCCGAGTCCGCCCACCCGCGGGAGCGCGCATGCGCCTCCCCTCCCCGCCTCCGTCGTGCGCGCCCCGCCCCCTCGCGCTGCCTTACGCGGACCGGCCAACATCCGAGGACTCCGGCCTTGAGTAACCCGCTCCCGTGACCTTTTCGCACCCCGCACGCCGAGGCCCGCGCGGCACCTGCCCCGCCGTTGCGTGTCTGCCGCTCCCGCCGAGCCCCGCGTTCCCCTGACCACGCGCAGCTGCCACCGCCGCTCGTCATGGCGGCCCTCAGCAAGTCCATCCCTCACAACTGCTACGAGATCGGCCACACTTGGCACCCCTCCTGCCGGGTCTCATTCTTGCAGATCACTTGGGGCGCCCTAGAGGAGTCCCTCAGGATCTACGCACCCCTGTACCTGGTGAGCAGGGCTGGCACGGGTGCGGGGCCTCCCGGGGCGCATTGCTCCTAGGTCAGCTTTAGGGGTGGTGAGAGGCCTGGGGGGGAGTCCTAGGCGGAAGGAGGGGGAGGGGACCCTGAGGGTGAACTGTCACCTGACGCCTGTTGCTAGGATGGGGACGTGCTCCGGACTTGTAGGGTCAAGTGCCTTACACTTGATTGAGAATCCGGATCCAGGGACTCTGTGATGGATGTGATGGAGAGGTGTTGGAGCTTTGTATTTATTTAGTCAGTGCATGCACACAGTCTCTCCTCAGCCCCCTTTACCACCCTCAGGCCCAATTCTCATATGTAAAAGGATATTCTGCACCCCCAAGCCCGCTTAGTCACAGTTTTGTCCTTGTTTGAGATGTCAGTTGATGGTTTGTTCTTTCGCAAGTTCCCAGAGATTTTGTGCAGTGATTTCAGAGTCATTGAAGGTGTTTTGGTGTCATGTTGCTGAGGTGATTTTCTTATACAGTTTACATGTAGGGAAGCTTAGAGTATCTGGAGACCTACCCGTAACATTGAGAACTGATAAAGATACTTTCTCCGAAAGAGTGCCACTGTTTAGGAGAAAAGATCCACATCCTAGCATTAAAGATGGGCTCTTTGGCTACTGAAGTTCTTTGTCATTTTCTCATCCTTTGAAGTCTGTCTGCTAAGAAGGTAGACATCATAATTTGTATGTTTCCTACAAGTTCGTTCAGTATTCAGTTGATGATCCATTCTTATTTGTCATTGAAGTAGTAATTTGGGCTGATGATACCTATGACGATGTGATCATGTTTGAAAGTTAATGGAGAAGTCTAATTAGTAATTAGAGACAGAACACAGGAAAAGACAGTGACTCCCTCGGAGGTTTCAGAAACCAAGTTCCCTTTTCATGGTGTCGACTGGTGCTTCCCCACTTTAAATGTATTTTAAGGAAATCCCAGGGATCATGTTAGAATGGGATTTCTGATTCAGTAGGTCTTGGTAAGGGCTAGAGAGTGCATTTTTGATAATTTCTAAAGTAGTGTAGATACGGGAGAATACCAGCTTTATTAGTAAAGATCTAGAGTATTGGCCAATATAGACTTTTATCTGTGTCTATATACACACATCCCTTAAAGACTGCTGTTACTGGCTTTTCTATATGAATGTTGGCCAGCCTCTATTTTGTATTTGTTACTGTGTTGTTATTATTTTGCTGTTGCTGGTATTCTAACCTGTTGTTTTGTACTTTCAAGACAAGAGTCCTGCTGTTGAACTCTGCCCCAGATTTCTGTAAACACTTATAAATACATTGGACTCTTGTACAAGAGGACTCTTCCTAGGCTGGGGGACTTAGCTTAGTGGCAGAATCTTTGCTTGCCATGTGCAAGGACCTGTGTTTTGACTTCTTGCCTTGTTCTTCCACCTTTCACCCCTCACAAAACAAAGTAAAGAAAAACTAATCCAATAATTTTTCAACAATTGCTCTTAACCTCAAGGATTAGGAACTAATTGGAGTGTTTACAATGTAATTTCTCCTGAGATCTATAGCATCATTCATTTATTCATCCATTCAACACATATTTGTGGGCCTGGTATTATATCTACAGCATAGACAAATTATTGATTTTGTTCTGTGTTAGGGGAATTTAGGGAAGCAACTCGAGCAGAGATTCTCCTACTCTTAACAAGATAGGATTGGTGGGGATCAAGGAGGGCTTGTTCTACTATTACATTTTCAACTAGATTAAATACTTCTTGAGAACAAATTTCCTATTTTATGTTGCTGCTTATCAGCAGCTGTGAAATGATTAGTGAGAACTGACTTGTATTTTATTTTAAGTAAAATAGAGATTAGAAAATTTTAGCTCATTTCAGGTACTAAGGCAGTGGAATTTGACTTTGGCCTTGATGTACATGTATGTGTTTGTACCTGTGTGTGTATGTGTGTGTGTGTGTGTTTAAGTAAGCACATAGCCACACTGTACTCTTTGTAGGAGTTCTGTAGTTGTTGGTTTGGATTTGAATCTCAGCAATTTGAGTTTATACGTGTGTGTGTGTGTGTGTGTGTGTGTGTGTGTTTGTGTAAATGTGGTAAGATAATTCCCTAGTGATCTCCCAGTCCTGGGATGGCAAATATGTACCACCATGCATGGTTTATACACTTCTCCCATCAAACTCAGAGGCTTATGCGTACTAGGTAGGCAGTCTACCAACTGAACTATATCCCTAGCTCATAATGTGTCTTGAATATGTATTTTTTATCTTTCCTTTCTCATCTAGTGACACTTAGAAGTGAAGTTTACTGCCAGTTTGAGTTAGTGAAATTTCATTTTGACGTTGAAAATAAGATTGAGCATTAATTCGTGGTGTAGATGTATGGAGAATGTATCAGTAGAGGTGGATAATGGTGTGACCTGAGGGAGAAATCCAAGAGTTTCGTAAAACAAAGAGTCTGTACATTGTACAAATCAAAAGGTTTGAATGTAGTTGGGAACTATAATTCCTATTGCTCATTCTGTGTTTGCTTCTTCACACATTTATCCTCTAGGGCTGTGACTCCGTCTGAAGATTATCTTCACTTCATGCTTAAGAAAACAAAAAATTAGAGAAATTAATCTTGCTTCCAAAGATTTTAGGGTAGTAAGAAAAAAGGATAAGATTCTGGTGGTTACAGGAATACATGCTGTCTAAGGGTGAGGAAGCCTGCGTCACTCACTAGTTGCAGTTGGAAGGACGGTTAGGAGTTGGTGTAGTTGCTTCACCTCATGGTTGAGAGAATTAGAACTTACATGGAATCCCATTTGTTCGTCACTAGCAGTGTAAGTGAAGGAAAAATCTCTGTTTCTATCTTGCCAGAAGATAATTTCCCATGTTTTAGGGCTGTTGCTTGGACTTAGAGTAGGACAGCAGGGTGTAGGAATAGCAGCTGACATAGTAAGCCCCTACTGTGGTAGATTTGCTATTAAAATAGAGCCTTATGATGCCTCCATCTCCTGTTAGAGCAGGTAGCTTTTATTCAGAACCAGTACTATTGGGAAGTTGTGAATTAGTTCAGGTATGAATGAATAGCCTGTAGAGTAGGAGTAGAGTGGTATTTGGCTTGCCAGAGAAAATGAAAGGGCAGTTTTAGAGGCATTATTCACACTTGACTTTGGAGGCCCTTAATAACAATAATAATGATAATATGATAACTTCTATTTTTATTTATTTGTTAATATTATTATTACTATTATATTATTATTAAAATGGGAATCCCAGCATCCAATACTCAATACATATGTCTTTACAATTTTATGTCTTGATGAATTGTTCACTTTATTAATAGGTAGTGGCCTTTGTCTCTTCTGTTTAATGGTGGCTTGAAGATTAGTTTATACAGTGTCAGAATAGCTACACCAGCTTGGTTTTGGTTTCCATTCTCATCACAGATTGAGTTGAGACAATGGGTGCTCTTTCCAAGTGGGGAATGCTTTTCAGAGACAACAGATTACCTGACATGATATCGTTTTAAACCCTGTCAACTGGTCTATATCTCTTTATTTTTTACTGACCCATATATTTTTGTTGGTTATTTTTGTGATTGGATGATTTGTTTGTTTCTTTCTCGTGGGTTTGCTGTTATATATATATAATAAATACCATTGATACAAAGAACTTCTCTGCAGCCCACATAATAGTGAATTCCTTCTGTCTTTCATGAAATTTATCTCCACTTCCTTATTAAAGTAGTAGCTTTGTTTTGGTTATTTACTTGCAGGGCTTGAAATGCGCTGATCTGTGCTTTCCTGGTTTTACGGTTGCTAATGGGGGATTTGATGTTACTCTGACCAGCATGCATTTATGGGTGAGCTGGTGTTCTTCCCTTACAGCTCTAATTTTGCCATGTGATTATAATATATTGTGGAGGGGTTCTTCTCTTGTCATGTGTATTTATGGTAGTGGTTGTGTTTTGTTATGTTTGTTTCCCTAGATTTGGGAAGTGTGCCCTGGGGTACATTCTGTATGCTGTTAGCTCAGTCTCTTCCCTTTTTGGAGTTTGAGGTGTGGTGTGTTGATTTTATCTGAGTTCTGGACACTGTGGTCCTTGCTGTTACGGTGGTAGTTTATAGGTGCTTTGTTGAGTTTATTGGTGATGCTACCCATTGTTTTAATGATACATTGAATTTTTCATTCCCTCAATTTATATATCCTTTAAAAATTCAACTTCCCTTTTTATTTTGCTGCCTTTTCTTCCATATTGCTGATTTTCCCAGTCACTTTTCTGACTTTCTCTTCCCTGTCACTTGCTTTCCTTTATAAGTGCTCAATTAATTTCTTCATTCTTTCACCTTGCTTTCTCTTTGAGGTTACTTTTCATTTTTACTAGTAAACATTGGAGAACTTTATCTGGCCTTTTACTTTCTTCAGTATCTTTGAAATGCAACAGTTGAGAAATTGTGACCTTGTGGAGAAATACTGGTGTCTCTGTTCTCAGGCTTGTTCTCTTGTGTTATTTGTGTTTGTTGGTTTAGGCATCTCTTCCTGTTTCATTTGGGGATCTTCTTAGTGGACAGACTATTTCTGTGGGCTCAATCCCCAGTGCTACTGAGAGGGGAGAAGACAGTCTTTTATAGTACCAGTAACACCAAATTGTATAAGATATAGAAGTATACTTGAGATCAGTTAGAGCCTACTAGGATATATATCGCCAGTTATCATAAAATAAAATGGTGGACTCTGCAGGTGAATATGGAAGTGGTAAGTGGATCAGGTAAATTCAGGAAACAGGGAGGGGGAAATGAAGGGAATTAAGATTTAGTAAGCCAGAAGTAAAGGAAGAAAATTATTGTGAGGAAAAGGAAAAGGGCAAGAGATTAGAAAAAAGAAACAGAGCTGGGCTGTGGTGGCACACACCTTTCGTGGGAGGCAGAGGAAGGCGGATCCCTGAGTTCTGGGCCAGCCTGGTCTACAAGGTCTACAAACTGAGTTCCAGGACAGCCAGGGCTATACAGAGAAACCCTGTCTCAAGAAAACAGCAAAAACAAAACAAAACAAAAAAACAAAAACAACAACAAAGAAAAAATAGGTGAAACATTGCTTAATAGTGAGAACATTCATAACCAGTCATAGATCAGTGTAAGAAGGAGTATAAAAACATAGGCATCAAAGCTAAAATTACAACAGTAAAACACCTCAAATTCCAGTAAGGATAAGCCAAAATTCAAAATACTACTAAATGCATACTAGAAAAGAGACAAAACAGTCCCCTCAAAAAAGAGAAGAAAAAGTTTCCAATAATTAAAAATATGTGCATATAGTTTTATGAAGAATAACAAAACAATAACATAAAAAAGCATAA
>JADRCD010206471.1:22974-56654 GCA_019843815.1 Montemys delectorum
TTAGGTCTCATTTCCGATCTAGAAATGAGACCTAAATGGCAGCATTATATTCAATAAAAGACAAAAAGGTATACACAGGACCAAAAAAAAAAAAGATGGCATGTATATTAGAGAGGGCTCCTTCTAGGTCCGTCTTCAGTGTTGGTGACTGCTAAGTGTGGTAAGGGCTAGGGCTGTGTCAGGTGGACTTGTAAGGTCGTAACTATTGATGTGACTTATGTTGGTGTGAGCTTGTTTGGAGAAGTGTCTGCTAGTCACTGGTGGTACTCTTCACTTTGTCTACCGGGACCTTCTGCTGGCCAGACTCAGCTTTGCAGTCTGTGGGCTGAGCAGGTTCTTCCAGCCTGCCCACGCTTCACTTGTAACCTGGCATGGCCAGTGTTCTGGGTGGGATTGTTCTGAATTGTGGACGGTATCAGGGAAGCAACTGTCACATCAAAATCTGTACAGGCAGGTGCCAACACACCTTCACAACTCGATAAGCATCCATCACTCCACTGGAACGTTAGATTTCTGCAATTCCACTGCAGTGAACCACACAGCAGTTAGTCTTAACCAGGGGTTGACAGGCTACCGGACCTCAGGTTCTGAGCTCTCATATTCTAGAGTAACTCTCAGCTAAGGAATTTGCTCCAGGCTGATTTCCCCTAAGTGGTACACTCAACCACTTAGGTCAGTCCTGCACATGTTAACGTCTTTTGGCTGGTCAGCATCTGGACTTCATGTTTTCTGTACCTGTCTCCCTAGGCAATGTCTCAATTTAGAGCAGTGATTCTCATCCTGTGGGTCATGACTCATTTGGAGGGGGGGAGGGCCATATATCAGATATCCTGTAAATTAGATATTTACATTATGATTTATAAAAGTAGCAAAATTACAGTTCTGAAGTAGCAGTGAAATAATTTTATGATTGCGGGGTCATTGCAGCATGAGAAGCTATATTGAAACATCACAGAGTTAGGAAGATTGGGAGCCACTGCCCTGGAGTATAGTCATTAAATTCTAGAGCTCACATTTGGGGTGGTTTCCTGTTCTCGGGACCCCAGGGCAACTCAGCCTTTTTTTCTTTCTCTATTAATTTATTTATTCACCTTACAGCCTGATCCCAGCTCCCCTCCTTCCTCTCCTCCCAGTCTCACCCTTAATCTCCTTCCTCCTATTTTCTCTCCCCTTTTCCTCAGACAAGGGGAGGCCCCCATAGGTACCCACCCACTCAGGTGGTACATCAAGTCACAGCAGGACTAAGGACATCCTCTCCCACTGAGTCCAGACGGGGCAGCCTCGCTATAGGAAAGGGATCCACAGGCAGGCTACAGAATCTGAGGCAGCTCCCACTCCTATTGTTAGGGAGCCCAGATGAAGAACAAGCTGCACATCTGCTACAAATGTGTGTCGAGGGCACTCGACAGCCCATGCATACTCTTTGGTTGGTGGTTCAGTTTCTGTGAGCCCCCATGGGCCCAGGTTAGTTTACTGTGTAGGTCTTCTTGTGGTGTCCTTGACCTTTCCTGCTTCCTCATTCCTTCCCCCAACTCTGCCTAATCTTTGGCTGTGGGTCTCTGCATCTGTTGCTGCAAGAAGTTGTGCTAGGTTCCTGTTTGCAAACATAGCAGAGTGTCATTAATAGTGTCAGGAATTGGTTCTCTCCCATGGGAAGTCTCAAGTTGGGGCAGTCATTGGTTGCCATTCCCTCAATCTCTGCTCCATCTTTATTCCTGCATTTCTTGTAAGTTTTGTGGGTAGGTTGATGTACTGGCTGGTTTTGTGTGTCAACTTGATACGAGCTGTTGTTATCACGGAGAAAGGAGCTTCAGTTGAGGAAATGTCTCCATGAGTTCCAGCTGTAAGGCATTTTCTCAATTAGTGATCAAGGTGGGAGGGCCCAGCCCATTGTGAGTGGTGCCATCCCTGGGCTGGTGGTCCTGGGTTCTACAAGAAAGCAAGCTGAGCAAGCCAAGGGAAGCAAGCCAGTAAGCAGCATTCCTCCATGGCCTCTGCCTCAGCTCCTGCCTCCGAGTTCTGCCCTGTGTGAGTTCTGTGTGAGTTCTTGTCCTGACTTCCTTTGGTGAAGAACAACAATGTGGAAGTGTAAGCTGAATAAACCCCTTCCTCCCCAACTTGCTTGACTAAGACAGTTGGTGTCACCTCCCTCCACTGGAAGTCTTGTCTGGCTGTAGGTTCTGGCCTCTTCAGGTTTCATATCCCCCGCTGCTAGGAGTCACAATTATGGTTATCCCTAAAGACTCCCAGGAGTGTCTCCAGTCCTAGAGCTTTCTACCCCACCAATTTCTGTTCTTTCCTAGCCCTCCCTCTTCCCCACATCTGATCTCCTCCCTATTCCTGTCCCATCCAGTTCCCTCCCTCCATCTACTATAGATGTCTGTTTTATTTCCCCTTCTGAGTGAGATTCAAGAGTCCTTCCTTGGGCCTTCTAGGTACTTAGCTTTTTTCGGTCTATGGGTTGTAGCATGGTTATCTTGTACTTTATGACTAATATCTACTTAAGTGAGTACATACCATGTGTGTCTTTCTGGATCTGGGTTACCTCACTGAGGATGATATTTTCTAGTTCCATCTATTTGCCTGCAAATTTCATGTTGTCATTGTTTTTAATAGCTGAGTAGTATTCCATTGTGCAAATGTATCACATTTTCTTTATCAATTTTTTTCTGATGAGGAATATCTAGATTGTTCCCAGTTTCTGGCTGTTATGAATAATGTTGTTATGAACATAGTGGAGCATGTGTCCTTGTGGTATGGTGGAACATCTTTTGGGTATATGCTCATAGCTGAGTATTGGGATAGAACTATTCCCAGTTTTCTGAGAAACTGCCAAATTGATTTCCAAAGTGATTGTATAAGTTTGCACTCTTACCAGCATGTGCTATCACTTGAGTTATTGATCTTATCTTAGCTATTCTGATTGGTATAAGATGGAATCTCAGGGTTGTTTCGATTTACATTTCTCTGATAACTAAGGACATTGAACATTTCTTTAAGTGCTTCTTGGCCATCAGAGATTCCTCTGTTGAGAATTCTCTGTTTAGCTCTGCACCCCTATTTTTAATTGGGTTATTTGATTTGCTGGTATTTAATTTCTTGAGTTCTTTATATATTTTGGATATTAACCCTCTGTCAAATGTAGAGTTGGTGAAGATCTTTCCCCTTAGTGTAAACTGCCTGCCTTTTGTCCTGTTGACGATGTTCCTTTGCCTTACCAAAGCTTTTCAGTTTCATGAGGTTCTATTGTCAGTCTTGGTGCCTGAGCTGCTGGTGTTCTGTTCAGGAAGTTATCTTCTGTACAAATGTGTTCAAGGCTATTCCGCACTTTCTGTTCTACTACATTTAGTATATCTGGTTTTATGTTGAGATCTTTGATTCTCTTGGGCTTGAGTTTTGTGCAGGGTGATGAATATAAATTATTTGTTCTTCTACATGCAGACGTCCAGTTAGAACAATACCATTTGTTGAAGATGCTTTCTTTTTTTTCCATTGTATGGTTTTGGCTTCTTGGTCAAAAATCAAGTATCTGTAGGTGTGTGGGTTTATTTATAGGTCTTCAATTCAATTCCATTGATCAGTCTGTCTGTTTTTATGCCAATACCATGTGTTTTTTTTTTTTTTTTTTTTTTTTTTTTAAATTACTACTTTCAGTCTGTAAGCTTGAAATTAGGAATGGTAATACCTCCAGAAGTTCTTTTATTGTACAGGATTGTTTTACTATCCTGGGTTTTTTGTTTTTTTATATGAAGTTGTGAATTGCTCTTTCAAAGTCTATAAAAAACGGAAGTTTGGTGGTGATTGCATTGAATCTGTAGGTTGCGTTTGGTAAGATGGCCATTTTTACTCCATTAATCCTGTTGACCCATGAGGGTGGGAGATTTTTCCATCTTCTGAGATCGTCAATTTCTTTCTTCAGAGACTTGAAGTTCTTGTCATATGCTTGCTTCTTCAGAATTACATAGTGATACTTAAATTTTAAACAATTGATTCCCTCCAAGATGGCAGCTGGCCACATGCCACTTAGCCTGTTGTGCTAATGGTGTGCCTGTTCACTTCTGATTTGTTCCTCTGCAGTGGTCATTGTCTCACTGACTTTGCCCCTGGGCTGGATTACGCAGCTCCTTTTGTGCCTTTCCTTTTGGATGATGCTTCAGCTTCCCCACCTGAGGACCTCGTGGCTGGAGCTCTATTTGGGTGGCTTCTTTTCAGTGAGCACCTTTCTTTTTCTCCATCCTCATTCGTCGTGGGGATTTCTGAAACTTTTTTTTTTCCCCCTTTCTTTTTTCTTATCCTGACGCTTTTCCTTCACTGGGTCACACAGATGTTAGCTTCTATCTAATCTATCTTACCCAGAGTCTTACACTGTTCTTTATAATAGTAATTTTTGTATTTTTACAATTTGTGAAAAGATTGATGCTCACTAAAGTTCACTTGTAATGTTTAATATTCCTATGTATTCTGTAATTTATGCTAACAACATATATTGAAATAGACTTTTAAAACTTATATTTTAGGGCTCAGCACCTATAGCTCTTGCAGAGGACTCAAGTTCAGATTCCAGCATCCACATCTGGTGGTTCACAACCACTTGTACTTCCAGCTCTGAGGGATCCAGAGCCGCCTTCTGGCCTTCTCAGGCACTTGTATTCCTGTGTACCTAACTGTACACAGACACATGCATGCACATAATTTAAAAACAAAATTTTATTTTGCACTTTGGTTGTTAGCTATTACTTCACATATAAAATGAATGATGTTCCTCACTGCCTGCCTCTGCCAGAGTCAATTATAAAATGTAAGCCCCAGACAAAAATTAATGACAGCATAGCTAGCGCCCATGCTGGTGTGGAACATAGCATCCATGCTGGTGTGGTATTTTAAAATGCATACTTACACACTGGGAGTATGGATTCTGTGGTGTTCAATACTTCAGAACATTCACTAAGAAGGAAAAGTTGTTCATTAACCTTTTAAAACTATTCTTTCTTAAGCAGATTCTTTCTGGACTGCCTATCCAGTATGCTAGATAGCCCCTTTGTTGAGTCAAAGTACATACACTTTTTTTGCACTTTGGGGAAGGAATAATGTATTTTCATTCTCTCTAAGATATATAGGTCTCTCTTCAGACTATGAACTGTTTGTTCAGTATTGATGTGAACTGTAATATCTAATAAGTTTGTGGTTAAAATCTCATAAACCTGTCTGCATTCAGGTTATTCATTATCTTTAGGCCTTTAGTAAATATTTAACCAAGAATTGGGATTCCTAAGGATAAAAACCAATTTATCAAGCATCCAGTTAATTTGCAAAAGGTCTGAAAACCACCAGCTATGAAATCAGCTCAGTGCTATGGATGGAGGTTTTAAAGCCAAAGGTTTAGCATCGTTTCTAAAGAGAAAAAAGACCAGTGTTGATATAAATGTTTGGTAATAGACTTTTTTTTTCCCTCTAGTTGAAACAGGGACTTTCTATGTAACCCTGGCTGGCTTATTACTCTCTGTGTAATTCACATTGGATTTGAACCCACAGAAATCCACATGTTTGTGTCTGGTATTGAAAGTGTGTGTTATCGCTTTTTGTTTTTTTTTGGTAAGAGGTTCTTTAAAAAATTAAAAACAAAAGTAATCAAGAATCCTTGAAAGTCATTAAATAATATAAACTGATAAAAACTATCTGTCTTGCTTATCTGACTCTAGGAGATCAAGGAGTGGTAAAGTGACTTTACTTGAGGTCACATTTACGTTGCGGAAATGAACAGCTTATTTTGTCTCTGTCTCTTCATTAAGTCATTGATGCCTTTTCTTGCTTTGTTACTGTCCATTTGTAAATGGAGTAATGTCTTTGATGTTTTTTCTTTTAAATAATGAGGGTATTTATTAAAGTTCCAGTTTTAGTCCCTTGACCTTGTTATCCTGGGTGACTTCTTGTTATCCTGTTTTCTGATCCGTTGAGTGCAAAGTACACTGCCAACTGATCACTTGTAGTTGAGAGTTGAGGGCTGCTATTGCAGTAACCGCTTTCTCAATCCAGCCTTTCCCTTATCAGCTCCAGGGTGTAGGTGGCCCAGTTTTACTCACAGTTGCTCCATAGGACAGGAGTGAATTGGAATCCATATTCCACATTCTAGATGCTGATGTAATATCCCGGTTTATGTTTTGGAGCTAGCAGATTCTCAAAAAACCATATACTTATTTGATTAAAAGGAGCTTAGAGAAGCCTTTAAATCCTGAATATTTTCTGTGCTAACATTATTTTTATGTGGTCATTAGGAAATTCTCTTCAAGTAAGAATGGTTTACTTGGAAAAATTTATATTCTTCAAAAATAATATATTTTGAAAATAAAAGTACATTTTGGTAGGGGACCCTCTGGTTACCAGTACAGGGAGCTAAGTTCACATTGAAAATCCACACAGTGACTTTGTTTTTAGATGCTGTTTTATACCTAGCATTCCTGTTGGGTCATTATGCTGTAGATTGTTTGGAATAAC
The DNA here is from genome assembly GCA_019843815.1 of Montemys delectorum. Classification (NCBI taxonomy): domain Eukaryota; kingdom Metazoa; phylum Chordata; class Mammalia; order Rodentia; family Muridae; genus Montemys; species Montemys delectorum. The sequence goes on from JADRCD010206471.1 coordinate 29,467, forward strand.
TCGACCTCTTCTTTTCTTTTTCTTTTTCTTTTTCTTTTTCTTTTTCTTTTTCTTTTTCTCTTCTCTTCTCTTCTCTTCTCTTCTCTTCTCTTCTCTTCTCTCTTCTCTCTTCTCTCTTCTCTTCTCTCTCTTCTCCTTTCCCCTCCTCTTCCCTCCTCTCTTCTCTCCTCTCCTCTCTTCTTTTCTAACCTGCACCCCAGAAATACTCCTGCACAGGAGACTGTGAGTTAATCAGCATAGTGTGGATTTCTTCGCATCCACAGCCTGCAGAGCAGAGTGTAACTTTTTGCCCAGTCTCCACTTACTCTCACTGTGCCTCTTATCCAGTCAGTTCAGTTGTAAAACAATGTCTATTGTAAGTCAGGAATACAGGGTTGGAGGGAACTGGGATTATAGGTAAAGGGGGATGCTTCAAAACAACAAAATTGTTTCACCTGGAGTAAGTGCTATTAGGTGATGTACAGAGTGTTACTAGGTTTTTAACTTGCTGTAGTTGGCAGGCCTAGGATCCCTTCCTCAGGGAAATGACCTAGTGATATGACTGAACCAGGGAATATATGTGGAGCTTAATGCTTAGGAACTCTAGCACAGTGAAATGGAGAAGAATAAGGAATCATTAATTTTTAGAGTTTGTTGGACAATTTCCTTTGTCTAATACCGTAGTCAAAAAATTTGATTTTTTTTCTTCAAATTTGATATCTTTTTATACTTGAAGGCAAAATAGTAAGAAATGTTATCTTAGACCATATAAGTACTGTAGTTAAAGGTGTTGAGAGATAGAAGCCTTCTCAGATCCACAGTTTAAAATGTAGTAGACATTTTTAGTTATAAATGCTAGTAAAACCGTTTTGAACAACTTCTGTTTCTCTATACTCCCTAAAGGGTAAATTGAGGTTTTAGGTAAAATAGTGAAGTCTAAGACAAAAGCATGTGTGTGTGGTGTGTATGGTGTGGTGTGTATGTGTGGGGTCTAAGCATGCATGTACATGTACATGTGTGTGTTCTGTGTATGAATACAGGCACATGCTTTTTACAAGGCACATGAAAGTCAGAGGATAGCCTTGGGTTTCAGTGGTTTGAGACATGTTGTTATTGTTCTTGACTGCACAGACCATGTTAACTGTTAGCTTTTGAGACATCTCCTCTCTATGCCTCCCATCGTGCCAGAGGAGTGCTGGGACTATAGACATTCACTACTGCATCCAGTTTACTTGGGTTGTAGGCATCCATTGTCAGATCATCATGCCTGTGGGTAAGCACTTTAACCTCGGAGTGGGAGTGAGTCATAGTCCTGGCCTACCAGTATCTTTTAACACGTTCTTTTTCTGGGCTCTTTCTGTTTATTTACACTCAGTCATGATTAATTCTCCAGTTTAGTTTTTTTTTTTAAACTGGTTTAGATATAGCTATTTTGTTATCTTGTTAAAAAAGAGTTAAATATGTTGTATCTATCAGTTACTGAGGACTGCTGATTAGATTCCAAGCAAACATCTACCTGTTTCCCTACGTCCCATCCATCTATTTTTTTTAGTGTACTTGGATTGAATGCAGGGCCTCAGGTATGCAAGGTAAGCACTCTGCTACTGAGATCCATTGCCATGTCAACAAACAGTGTATTGGTTGGTACTTTTTAGTCAGGACATAGCTGTGAGTATCTGGGGTTTCTTCTGTTCCCCTTGCCTGTCCTTCTGGGTGTGAACTCTTGGTTTGCTTGCATCCGCTTTGAGGGTTCAGTGCATTAATTCACATTGTTAGTCTCATTGTTTTTGCTTGATGAACAGGAATGATCAAGTCACCTTCTCATCTGTGTTAAGATGGTTATTGAGAAGGGCATTATTAGAATGTTATTAGAAGGGTATAGTACACGTCAGTCTGGAGTTCTGGATAAAGTTGCAGTCATGCCCAGTCAAGCCTGTGTTTTCAAGGTTGTTCCTCGGGTGCCAGGAGCATCATCTACTCAGTTTATGAGGGTAGTGGGGCCAGGCTTGCCCAGTACCTTCGTCTTAATCATATTTTTGTTTCAATACTGTGTCTTAAGCACATTCTCAGGCTATCTCGAAAGTTTCCCTTATCTTCCATTTAAATTGCAAGCAGAGGAGAGAGAAGATGTTAGAGGCTTACTGATCACTATTATAGCTTTGTGTACGGTTTTCTTTTATAGCAGGAAGTTAGGGAAAACTTTGAAAATCCTTCCCTATACACTGTTAATGAGTTGTCCTAGTGTTTAGTTTAGTTTTGACTTATTTTTACCACATATAGTTAGTGTGTGTGAGTGCACGTGCACGCACGCCTGACTGTCTCTCTGTCCATCTGTCTGTTTGTGTGTCATGGGATTGAACTTGGCTCATCAAGCTTGGTGGCTTGGGAGCTATCTCTTTGGCCTTTATTTGGTTTTTAACAATAAGGTAGCTGCCCTTACGTGATGAGGCTGTGCAGTGTGATGCATTTACTATAAGTTTTACATGATCTGAGAGTTTTTTTCTTCTTTCTTCTGTGATAGTGTGATTTCCACCTATATAAATACAGTAATCATGCCTTCACTACTTCATGGCTTGCTGTGAGACGCTGGTCAAATGCTGTGTAAGTGAAATCTTTGAAAACTATAAAAAGATGTGTAAATATGTATGCTACTTGGTTTGTCACTTTCTTTTGAGACAGTTAAATCTGGCTTTTATAGCTTGTAAATTTTAACCTTACAAATAGGAATGCTGGAAACAATTCAGATGTGTCTGTCAGTGATTTTAAAGAGTAGAAGTGGTGTGTGTGTGTGTGTGTGTGTGTGTGTGTGTACACTTAGTCTTCTTTCTTGGTGGATCTGTGTCTGTAAATCAGTCAAGTGTGGCTGGAAAATACACTTACATGCTACAGAAGACATCTTAGTCAACAGGAGGGTGCATAAACAGCATCTGCCTTGTATGATCTGTGACAGGGTCTTCCTCCTTCCAGTGGGGTATTCATCTAGGGGTAAACATGTGGCTCTCTGCAGGGGCATCTAAGTTGCAAAATATTTCATTCTGACCTGGCACCCAAAGGCTTCTGTCCTTCTCACAGCTAAATGCATTGAGGCTGTCTCTGATAGTTCCTTCAATCTTTCCTGCTCTGCTATTGCTGAAAAGTCTGAAGTCCAAAGTGCTCTCTGAGACTCAAGGCTCAGTTACGGGCCTCTACAAAGTGTAAAAGCAAGGTTGTATGCTTCCAAGATACACAGAGTAAACACTCCTAATCCAAAGAGGAGGTATTCAGGAATAAAATACAGGGATTAGACCAAAGCAGGACTGGATTGGAGCACGGCTGAACCTTACATCTCAGTTCTGTATGTGCATCTGGTATGTGTCCCAGTTAGCTAATTTGAAAAGAACAAAGATTATTGACAGTTTTGGTCAAGCATAGTGCCCTGGGGTACCTTTCAACAAAAGTCCTTAAAACAGACTCACTCTTGTCCATCTTTGAGCCTGTGATGATATGGGTGGTGTCCTGTTTATTTCTGAGAAGTTTTCATCCTATTTTCATCCTATTTTCCAGGATATAAAGTGCTTGGATTCTTTATAAAAATGTTAGAAAAAAAAAGTATTTATTTTTATTCTATGCTTATGAAAAATTTGGTCTTTGTGTATGTCTGGGTACCACATGTTTGCAGTCCTGTGAAGGCCCAGGATGGCTGGTATCAGATGCTCTGGAACTAGAGTCATCAACCATTGTGACCTGTATAGATAGATACTGGGTCCTTTGAAGAATTAGCCAGTGTCCTTACCTACTAATTCCTCTCTCTAGCTCCTACTTGGCTTCTGCAGAGCCCTGTGTGGCTCTGGTGGGAACAGAGTGACATGGTTCCCGCTCCTGGGACAGGGCCCTGGTGTGAGCCTCCACGAGTGTATATGGCAGCTGTGGGCATAAGGCTTTTTTTGTATAATATTGTACATTATTTCACATTCCTCTTAGGAATGCCCTCTCTATTAACGTTAATGACTCAGTGATAATCACAGACAGCATGAGTCCAGGAGCTGAAGGGTGGCTAATGTCTCAGCAAAATGATAAAAACTGGGATCTTCAGGATAGCCCTTAAGGTTAGGGAAAGAGATCTAAATACATGAGTTCAGTATATATATTGTATATGTGTATATATGTATATATATATACACATACACATGTATACATATATACATATATATATACACATTCTCAACTATCAAAATATAAGGATGCAATATGAATTATGAGGGGCTTCATGAATCTAAAGGAGCAAAGACAACTATACTATGAACTGGCTTGTCAGAAAGATACAAAGGCAGGCAGATTCCCAAGTTCAGGGTCAGCCTAGGGTAGAGTGAGGTTAGGCCCGGGTGTGGTAGAAATGGTACTTTCAGGGCAAGGTCCCACCCAACTAGTTTATCATCTGTGCTTAACAAAGGCAGACAGATCTCTGAACTCTTTTGCAATGTTAAGAAAAAAATGTATGCTTGCTTTTCTTAAGAATTGGCATAAATTACTGGATTGATAAGTAAAAGCCTGGACTTGTGTTCTGTAGGATATGAGCTAGTCAGAGAATTATTTAGGATAAAAAGAGAAAACTGCTTGGAGAACAGACAGACAGACAGACAGACAGACAGACACATACACACAGACACACACATTCACAAACAAGCAGGATGTGGACAGAGAGATCTCCAGACAGAAAGCAGAGCATAGCTGAGAAGTAGACTGAAAAGCTGTGTTAAGCAGAATACAGGCCATCAGCTTGGGTCCGTGATTCCTCATTCATTTGGCCACTCCCAGACACTCTTTTCTCAGAACCCATCTCCATGCTGAGGCTGGTTCTTGCAGCTTCTTTTAGTATTTCAGTCTCCTTAGCAACTGCACCCAGTTTGGTGCAATTAAAACACACACACACACACACACACACACTCTTTCTTTCTCTCTCTTTCTCCCTTCCTCTCCCTCCCTAAGATGAGAGCATTCAAACCTTTTTCCTGTGCTTTTTTTATTCCCAGTTCTTGAAATCTGCACCACCTTGAAATTTTTTGGTAATCTAGTTTATCATCTCTAAATTCAGTTCTCCACAGTCTCAGACATGAGCAATGCCATTTCTTTTTTCCTTTTTGTTATGTAAAAAGTTTGGCATTTAGTAATTTCTGGTGGAATCTTCATTCTTACCTGAAACTTCATCTGCACAGCCATTACTATCTATGTATCGCTCAGTTTATTGTTTGTGTTTTGTGACCCACAGAAGCACCTACTGTTCTTTGCTTACAGCATTCTATGCTTTTTCTCACCTATACCTCCTAATTACTTTCTCAGATTTCTTCAATGAACCAATTCCATGGTCCTACTCACATTATCTGGGCATGCACACAGCTCCAACCCTACTTCAGGATGGCAGTTTTCTGTGAATCTCCATAATAAAACACCCAGACAATCAGCTTAAAAGGAGGCAGGTGTGTTCTGTTTCATGGTTTTGGGGTTTCGGTGCCTGTCTTGCTTGGCTCTGAAGATTCTGAGTCTCTAGTTAAGCAGCAAATACATGATGGTGGGTGCACGTGTCAGAGGACTCTGATCTGATGACAATAGGAAGCTGAGGAGATTGGAGGGGACTGTATCTTATGTTCCACTCGAAAGCATGCCTCAGTGGCCTAAGGCCTCTCATGGTTCTCATCTTTTAATGTTCCTATGTTCTCCAAATATACCATAAGCTGGGGATTGAAACTCTAACATGGGTCTTTGGAGGGCATTTAAGACATAGTAGTAATAATCAAGATATGCTTGCCATTTTCTTTAAAGCAGTTGCTCTCAATAGGGGACTGTTTTATTTCCAAAGAGATGTTTGTCGATGTCTGCAGATTGTTTTGGTTGTTAAAACGAGGGAATGCTATTGGCATCATGTGTCATTAGGGAGGAGGGAACAGAGGCAGGGACAGGGGATAGTATTAATCTTATAATGCACAGGAGGGATAGCTCCTAAAAATCAGAATGGCTCTATGTGTTAGTAGTGTAGAGTTGCTTTGGGATATTGCTTTAAAGAAATCCGTATTTAAAAGTGATTAAGAATAGCTGCAATGCAAAATCTGTTACTGTAAATTATTTTATTTTTCCAAAGAAACTGCATTTGTTTACATCTAGAAATGGAGTTGTTTTCAAGAGATGAATGATCAACCTGTGGGCTAAAAGTGAATGTTAATTTACAGCTTGTTACTAATGAGTCTAATGCTGTGGTAGGCTCCTTTGAGAGCCAATTAGATTTGTCATTGTCCATGATCAAAGGCTGCAATGTCAATGCTGGTATGCTATCTCTATGGAAAATATATGACACTATCACATGGGGAAATCGTAAATGAACAACAAGGGAATATAAATGTGTAAAGTGAAGTGCATATGGCCTTAGTTGATGTTAAGTGAACAAGGACTTTGAGGCCATAGAAGGGCATGTGTCTGTAGTGCCTACACCTTGAGAGGCCATGGCTATACTAAGACTTTCTTAAAGGTTTGGAGGAAACTTTAAAATTGTGACCTGGCTTCCCAGTTTTGTCTCTCCTCTATCTGCACTGAGTGGTTTGGCTTAGTCCACACCAGCCCTTCATGAGCTCGCTCAGGCTCTTGCTGCACCTTGACACATGGCTTGTAAATGTTCACAAAGGTGTTTACTTATGTTTTAGATGCTTTAATATTTTGTGGTTTTATAACTTAGATCTGAGGTCCATCCCAGAGCACTTTTTGTAAGCAGTATGTGAACTTTGTTAATTATATCCATATCTGTTCATACCTGATGTTTCTAGTACCACTTACTTTAAAAAAACATTGTATTTTTTTTTTTGCAGAGGAAAAAAGAGCTTACAGTGTTATCTAATTTAACTTCTTTATTATTTCTTGATTTATGTTTTAAGAAAAATTTTTATTTTATGTGTATGAGTGTTTTGCCTGCATGTGTGGATATACATCACAGGTGTGCAGTGCACTGGAGAACAGAAGAGGGAATCATATCACCTGGAACTGGAATTACAGACAGTTGTGAGTCACCTTGTGAGTCCTAAGATCCAAACCAGCTCTTGTGCAGGAATAGAAAATGCTCCTACCCTTGAGCCATTGCTCTAGCTCCTTAACCTCTTTAAGAAATGAGGAAACTGACCTCTAAAGAGCATGTAAACAAGGATCCTCTATATAGATGACTGTAGAGTGGAGACTAAAAATTAAATAGGATTATTTTGTGCTACATCTTTGTGGTTATCGCTATTTCCTAGTCATGTTTTTTCTTTTTTTTTATTAGATGTTTTCTTTATTTATACTATCTCCTTTCCCAGGTTCCCCTCCATCCTAGTCATATTTTTAATAATAGATAATCCTCACTTTCTCATACTTATGTCTTCTCCCTGTTATTATATATTATAGCACATTTTATGTTATAGGGTGTAACGACTGAGATATATGATAGCAAGCAGAAGAGAATTAAATTAGCAGTTTATATGCCATTTAGTGATAATGCATATAGCACTTTAATGTTATATGAGTCTTACTGTTTTACAGTATTTTCCTTTCATATAGCTTAGTTTTAGATCTCACTAGTCTTCTAAAACAACATTACATAAATATAAATTAAATTTTAATATAGTTTAGCCATTGTCTTATGATATTCCTTGTTTTCTGCTTAGTTTTCGTATGAACCATGGAAACTACACAAGGAATTAACATATGAACAGCGCTGTGGTCTTGGATATAAGAAGTGATGCTTCTGAAGGTGTCTGATGATATCACACCTGAGTATGAGGGTTTTAAAAATGACCCCAAGGCTAGCCCAGGTGCTGTTATAATTGTTGGCTTAGACTGGGTTTTGAGCTGTTCACTCTGCACTACACTGTGTGCATGGAGAATGAAAATGGCATGTTGCATACTGGGAAACTTTTGTGACCACTTTTCCTGGACTCTCAGGCTTCTCCTCCCACGGACTGCTCAGACTTGTGTCTCTGCTACTTGTAAACCCTGGCTGTAAGCTCTGGCTGACAGCATGATGATGATAGAGTCCTGATTTCTTGAGCTTCATGTCTAGTTTTTCTTTCTTTAAACAGACTTTATAGTTTGCTTTTACCGATATTGTACAGATGTAAAATTCTCAAACTTTACTACTGTTAATGGATATTTAGATTGTTTGGGGTTGAGTGCAGATGCTGGAGAATAGTCTTTTGTTGAAGAGCAAGCATATGTTCTGAGCATATACATAAGAGTAGAGCTTTGATTAGATGTGGTCAATATTATCAAACAGTTTGCCCTGGAGTTGTACAACATTTACAGTATTGTCAGCAATGTGTGAGGTCTGTGATTGTGCCTCTTTTTTATCAGCTCTGTGTCTGGTTTTGGTGTATGTGTTTCATTGGATACTTCTCTGATAGACATGAGAAGTGTTTATTTGTGAGTACACGTCTGAAAACAAATACTTCTTATTTTGAGGTAGATGTAGAGTCACATACACATGAAGGAAATAATAGTGATTCCATGAGCTTTTTATCCTGTTTCTTTCCTTGGCATCCTCTTGCCAAACAGTGCTACAGTATGCAGTAAAGTCCTGCCATTGCTGTAGCCACACAGAACACAAGAAGGGAGATGTCTCACTTGCTCATAAACAGGGGGAACTCATGAGCCAGGTGTAGTGGCAGTGCTTCTTTAATCCCAGCACTTGGGAGGCAGAGGCAGGTGGATATCTGTGAGTTTGAGGCCAGACACCAGCCTCATGTACATATCTACATAGAGACAGGAGGACAGGGGAACTCACTGACCAGCCAACCAGTGTAGTAGAGTTTGTTACTCCAGGTTCAAGGAGTGTACTGGCTAGTTTTGTTTGTCAACTTGACCCAGGCTGCAGTTATCACAGAGAAGGGAGCTTCAGTTGAGGAAGTGCCTCCATGCGACCCATCTGTGGGGCATTTTCTCAATTAGTGATCAAGGGGGTAGGGCCCCTTGTGGGTGGTGCCATCCCTGGACTGGAAGTCTTGAGTTCTATAAGAGAGCAGGCTGAGCAAGCCAGGAGAAGCAAGCCAGCAAGGAACATGGCCTCCATGGCCTCTGCATCAGCTCCTGCTTCCTGACCTGTTCTAGTCCTGACTTCCTCTGGTGATCATCAACCATGTGGAAGTAAGCTAAATAAACCCTTTCCTCCCCAACTTGCTTCTTGGTCATGATGTTTGTGCAGGAATAGAAACTCTGACTAAGACAAGGAGAGACTCTTGGAGCAAAAGGCAGACAGAGATTGAGGGAGACGGAAGACATCACATTTTTGCTCTCAGATGTACACAGACATGTTTAGTGATTAAAAGTAGTGGCTGCTCTTCCAGAAGACCTGGGTTCAATTCCTAGCACACAAACCAATGGCTCACGGCCATCTCTAACTCCATTTCCAGGGGATCAGACTCTCTCTTCTGGCTTCCATGGGCACTGCACACATGTGGTGCGCAGATTATGTGCAGACAAAACACCACTACATTTAACAAAACAAAACAAAACAAAACAAAAAGACCTGGAATGGTTTTGTGAGGGCAGCCCCCCTTGAGTTTGCTCTTTGATAGCTGTGCTTTCATCTTCACCCATGAGAGCAGTTACTGTCCTAATGGCAATTGCTTGATTAGGTTTTCAACAAACTGCCAAACTGTCCTGTCATAATCATATCAAGTTTCTACTAGTAACCAGTGAGTGCCTAGGTTGTCTGAATCTTTGCCAGCATTTGATATTGCCGTTGTGTGTTGTGTGCATTTGTACTGTGTGTGTGTGTGTGTGTGTGTGTGTAAAGGGGGTTTGGTGAGGGAGCTAGAGAGCTCTTAGCAGTGCATATACACAAGGAGGTCAGGGTCAGTGTCAGGTGTCTTCCTTTGTCACCTCTCCACATTACTTTTTTGAGACAGTACCTTTGATTGAACTCAAAGCTTCATTTCAGTTTGACTGGCAGGTGAGGGAACCCGAGAAATGTACCCGTCTCTGCCTTTCAGGACTGGGGTTATGTATATGTATAATGCTGGTGCGGTGCTTTTTAAAACACCTGGATGCTGGGATGCGAACTCAGGTCCTCATGCTTGCACAGAGAACCATCTCCCCAGCCCTGACATTAGTTTCATTTTAGCCATTCTCATGGTTGTATAGTGATAGCTCATTATAATGTTAATTAACATTTTCTTACTCATTTATTTGGTAATTTTATATTCTTTTCGGAAAATATCTCTTCCTACTTTTATTCTAATTGGATTGTGTTTTTACTGTTGCCTTTGAGATTTACACACACACACACACACACACACACACACACACACACACACACACGATGCTTCTCCTATTCTGTAGCATATCTGTTATCCTCCAGATAGGTCTTTTACTTCTTTTACCAAGAACTGAAGTCCATTTTATCAAATATTTCTTTGACCATTAGCTTCAAGTCTGAAAACTCTTTGCTTTGCCCCACTGTCTTAAAACTTTCCCTCATTCCTCCAAAAGTTTTGTAGTTTTCAATGTTATAGAATGTCTGTGATTCATTTTGAATTACTTTTTGTACAGAATGTGAAACCTAGCTTAATAGTTCTCTCTCTCTCTTTCTAACTTATGGATGGCCCTTACTTACAAACTTATAGAAGGCACTGTCTATTGAAATCACTTTCTTTTCTTTGTGGAATTGTTTTTGTGCCTTTTATCAAAAATTAGATGTATTTGGATGAACGTCTTGGTTCTGTATTTTGTTCTCCTCATGTGTTACATTGTTAGTATTGCACAATTGATCAGGGAGCTAGTTTTTCTGCATTTTATTACCTTATGTAAGTACACTGTACCAGTCTTTTAGACACATCAGAAGAGGGCATCAGATCTTATTACAAATGGTTGTAAGCCACCATGTGGTTGCTGGAATTTGAACTCAGGATCTTTAGAAGAGCAGTCAGTGCTCTTACCCGCTGAGCCATCTCACAAGCCCCTGTTTTTCTGCATTTTTAAAATTTTTTTTTTTTTTACTTAAAATGTGTTTATTTTTTATTTTTTATTGCATATTTTCTTTATTTACATTTCAAATCTCCTCTCCTGGTTACCCCTCTGAAAAAATAGTAAAAACAAATACAACAAAAACAAAAAAAACTAACTCTATTTCCTCTCCCCTCCCCCTGCTCACCAACCCACCCTCTCCCACTTCCTGGCCCTTACATTTCCCTACACTGGGGCATTAAACCCTTCACAAGACCAAGGGCCTCTCCTCCCACTGATGACTGACTAGGCCATTCTCTGCTATACATATGCTGCTGGAGCCATGAGTCCCACCATGTGTGCTCTTTGGCTGGTGGTTTAGTCCCTGGGAGCTCTGAGGGTACTAGTTAGTTCATATTGATGTTTGTCCTAAGGGGCTGCAATCCCTTCAGCTCCTTGGGTCCTTTCTCTAGCTCCTTCATTGGGGACCCTGTGTTCAGTCCAATGGATGACCGTGAGTCTCTACTTCTGTATTAGTAGTATTTGTAGCAATTCTGCTTCCTTTGCTTTATGTGTAAATTACAGATTTTTTGCTGTTGTTGTTTATAGAGGTCTCAAAGTGTGTAAAGAATTGTGTTGGATCTGCATTTCACACTGTGTACAATGGACATGTAATTTATGAACATGGCTGTATTGGGACCTTGGCCCATTTTGTTTCTTTCCCTCCCTTTTTGGCTGCCACATTGTTCCTGCTCTGATTGCCTTACCCCACGCAAAAGCCGCAGAGTGGGCTTCTGGGCAGAAACCTTTGGAACTCGGAGCTCCAAACTCAGAGTGGGCTTCTGGGCAGAAACCTTTGGAACTCGGAGCTCCAAACTCTTCTAGCAAGCTGTTTCCCACAGGTGCCTTGTCTTAGTGCTGAGAAGTTAATAGCTTGTCTCTCGTTCCTTCACCAGCATTGTGTAGTTTCGTTCATTTCCGTGTTTCATTAGCAGAACCTTCTCTCTCAGGTTTAGCATTACCACACTGCTGTATGTATTATGGGTTTGTTATTTATCCCCACCCCCATCGAGACTTTCATATGCCTTAAATATAGAATTGGTCCTTTTGTTGTTGTTGTTGTTGTTGTTGTTATTTCTTTGTATGGATGTCAGCTGAGTTGAAATAGGAGAGATGGTCAATTTCAGAGACTTTGTGGATGAAATAAAACCTTAGCAGAGGTCACTGGACTTGCTGGCCTCCAGCTTCAGGAAGTGTTATTTCTAGAAAGATAGGGGATGAATAGAGAGGCTGTCAGCTTTCCTGTCTCTCTGTAGTACCTTCCTCTCTTCCACCTCCCCACTCATTCTCTAATCTTGCTGTTGTAACCTTTGTTCCTCCGTTCTGTTTCCTAACGAAGGACAATGATTTCCCTCTCACCTGTGAGGATTCTTTTATCGGTTCAGCTCCTCTCTCTTCTCCCTGAACCTTTGGCCAGCCAGTTTGGTCACACTCACTCCAGTGACTCCACGGCCCTACACTCTATAGTGCCCAAATGGAATCACCTTCTGTAGTCACCTGTCATGAACACACTATGATTATCTTTTACTTTATCCCCTGCAACATTACTAGTACGCTCACTGGGTAGGTTCATATCTTTATTTTTGTATCATCCCACTATGCCAGGGTTTTGGTGGTTTTAATTTAATCTAGAAATCATCCCTTTAAATTTATCAAAGTTTATCAAAACCAAGCCAAACAGGTTTTTAACCAAAACCAAATCAAACAAAGAAACAAACACATAGATTTTCAATTTAAAACATAGAAGTTAATATTTTTCAATTTAAAATTACTAGGTGAGTCTCATATTTTTAAATATTTGTGGCATTTGGGGCCTTCTCATGTCACCATCTGAGGACACCTTGTAGGAGTAGGCTCTCTTTCTCCCACTTGGATTCTGGGTTGGAACGCAGATCACAAGGCGTGGAAGCAAGCACCTTTATCCTTTGAGCCAGCTTGTTGGCTCATTATTAATTTTTTTTAAGGGCTCTAGAATGCCAGAAGTCATTAACTTGTTTTATACCTCACCTTTATCCCTTACAGCTGCTGTTTGAATCTCTGAATCATTGATTAGCTTTTGGTGTCAGACACTGAGCTTCCCTGAGATGGTGGGCTGGTCTGGCAATAATTAATGGAGCTTTGTTGTAGCATGTGATTTTATTTGGGTTGTAATCTTTTCTTTTTGAAAGTATATTTTTCATTTGAAAATTGCTTTTTTTACATGTACCTACCTTGGGGCTGACTTATCTTGTGATCCATGCTGTAATTATTTTTGTTATTATTTTTATTATTAATTTCATTTTTATTACATGTACCTGCCTTAAAGCTCTCTTGTCATGTGACCATGAGAAGGTGGTGATGGTGGTGGTGTCGATGATAGTAGTGGTGATGATTGTGGTGGTCTTGACATGTCCTGCCTTAGAGCTAACTCTATCATGTGACCCATATTTTTTAACTTAAGTGAATGCAAGCATCTTCTGTTCTAAAACTTTGTTCAGAGGAGCTAGGCAAATGCCACAGGCTTTTACTTCAGTCTTTAACATATTCTTTATTCCATATAAGCTTCCATATAAGAGTGAATGTAAGTGAGAACAGGTGCTTGGCTTAAATAACAAAGCCTCCTTCTTTCCAGATTGCAGCTGTTCTCCGGAAGCGGAAGCTGGAGTATTACCTGTACAAGCTGCTTCCTGAGATCCTCCAGTCTGCCTCCTTCCTCACTGCTAATGGAGCCTTGTATATTACTTTCTTCTGCGTTTTAAGGTTGGTACTCATAGTCGCCAATCCATGTTAAAGAATTTGCTTTGTTGAAATGGAAGCCATCTTAAGTTACTGTTCTGTTGATGTGGAGAACACCATGATTGGGGCAACTTACAAAGGACGCCCATGCACGGCTTGCATGCAGCGTCGTCAGGTCAGTGGGTGAGTCCATGATCAGTGCGTCCTGGAACATGGTGGCAGGCAAGCATGGTGCTGGAATAGTAGCCAGAGCAGATATCCTTATCCTGATCCACAAGTCAGTTGGGTAGAGGAGGAGAAAGAAGAGGGAGGGAGAGCAGAAGGGAGATGGGGACAGGGAGGAATAGGCTTCCTGTGGGCTTTTAAAACCTCAAAGCCCACCCCAGTGACATTTGTCCTCCTCCAAGGCCACTCCTCCTCGATTTTCATAAACATTCTACCAACCAGAACCAAACATTAAAATATATGAACCTATGGGGTCCATTATCATTCAAATCCTAAAGAAGGAAAGCTCTATTGGCATAATTGTTTTTCAGGTTACTCACTTTCTTTCTACTTTAATCTGTGAAATGAGCTTTACCTACAAGAAAATTTGTAAAGTCAGGGACCTTAGATCTTGGCCTTATGATATAAATTTCAAATTTTTGCCATGATTGTGCAACAAAAACTCGTGAATATAGCATTCATTTTCTGAAGCCTACTGTAGTTTTGAAATTGTTGGTCAACATTTCTGATCAGAAGCAGAATTCAGTTATTCTGGCCTGATATTCAGGGCAATGCCATATAAGATTGGGGCCAGAGCAGGCACATGGCTGGACATCCTAAATAAGCACTTGGTGTCACCTCCTCCTGGACAGAGATTCAGGCATGCTCTCCTTGCCTGTGCTGCCTACTGTGTGCACTGACTTGTGGTGGATGCTCAGTCTTTTGAGTGCTGCTCTCAGCAATTTCTCCCTGCTGTTGGAAGCACACGTTTGTGTCTGTCAAGCTAGAAGCCATTTCGATGCTCATTTTGTATATTTTAGTTAGAGTTAAGCATATAATTTCCAAACTGTCTCATAGGTTTTTTTTCCCTTGGAGCACTAGTATTTATAAATGTCACATAGTGGGGCAGGAAACAGGAAGATTTCATGCTACAAAGAAGATTGCTTCTTTAAATTGACTTGGCCATCTGTGTAAGGAGCTTGAGCCTGAGAGCTCAGTGGTGGCGCGACTGCCCTGGAGGCTGCTATTGCAGCACACTCTTCTGTGCACTTTCTGGTCAAGCAGTGGAAGTGGAGTGTGTTCAATAGAGAGGCTGGCAGTGTCCTCTGGGGCTGTCTTCCTAAGCCCCTCCTCCAGAGCTTACATCCAATAATTCGGTAGATCCTGGAAGGAAAACCTACCTATAGGCTTTTTAGGCAAGAGGATTTTAATGTCTCACAAATGCTTAAGTTGAGTGTTCATGGCAGTTTAATAAGCCCAAACTTCAATTAAAAAGGTAACTTTTCAGATTCTTGATCCTGTCTTATCCCCATACCCCCTAAGAATTTCATACAAAAATTACAAATTTGAATTTCAGGAAGATCCTTGGAAAATTCTACTCATGGACTCCTGGCTTTGGTGCTGCTCTGCCAGCCTCATATGTGGCCATTCTGATTGAAAGAAAAAGCAGGTAAATTTTACACATCTACGTGATTAATGTAGAATAAGTTACCAGGGGGAATTTTATTCTTGCCTATTACTTATTATTGCCCAGGGATGAAAAATCTGTTCCTACATATTTTTTCCATTTTGCAGCTATTATTGATAATTAATTTTATATTAACACTATGCTTACTGTCTATAAAATAAATATATTATAAATATGCAGTACAAAAATAAAGAAATATAAAAAAAAAGAAATACCAGCTTCTTTTTACTAAAGTAATAGAAGGTTCTGTGGTAACAGCCTAATTAGAGCAATGGAATATGTAGATTCCAGTGGAAGCCTGTGTTCTTAACCACATAGCAACCTTGTCATATCTAAGAGAGTTGATAAAGTTGGTTTTGCCACCTAGATCTGTTCTCTGCTGCAGACTCATCGACTAACCTGTCATACCAGTTGTATTGTATTAGGAATCTTCTGGACAATTTTTTTTTTTTTTTATTGTTAGTCACATAAAATTTTCCATGTGAACTCACTTATACCATAGAACCTTACATAAGTGGTTCAGTCAGAGGACAGTTGCTGTTACAGCTTTTTCATAACAGTGTTTTTGTCATTGCATGTATTGCTAAACTCAGAGACCTGTTAGATGTTGTAATGTCTGAAAACTTAAAACCTGTTTTATTCTGCCTCAAAGGACAGCATAGTACAGAGTTCAGGTGGACTCTAGAGCCGGCCTGTGGCCTAATAGTCTAGCTCCACTATTAACTGTGTCATCTGCTTGTCTCATTCTTCACCTGAAAAATGGAAGCAGTGGTAGTCTGTCACACTTTCAGATAATTTAGTTAATGTATGGAAAAATAATTAGAACAACACAGTTGTCTGTATGGTAAATATTACTTGTTTATTTCTGTTTGTTTGTTTTTGTTTTTTTACCTATAAGTAATGAAAGAGTTATTCTGTTGATGGCGTCTCGAATCAGTTTTAAAATGTGAATATTGCTTTTGAAAGCATATCAAAAGGTACATGAAACTTTAAGTCTGTTTGTTTGTTTTTGTTTTCCTTTTGGGTGGGAGATTACTTCCTAGAGCATGGACAACTCATCAGCAGCTGCAGGACTGAAAAAATGACAGCCCTTTCTCCATCAACATCCTTTAGTCAGTGTGCCAGGATTGACTGTTAGCACCTAAGCAGGGTTAGTTTTATAGTTCTGTGCTCATTTCAGCAGGTCATGTGGCACGAATTCCCACATAACCACCAGAGTCAGCAGTTTGCAGTTCACAGTTTCATTTTATTTGCATGTGAGTGCACATGTTTACATATGTGGCTGTGTGTGCTTATCATGGGAAAGCATGTTGTGGACATTAGTACCCTTTATCTGAAACTTTATCAAGACAGTTCCCTATGTAATCACAAATGCTCCCACATATAAGAAAGCTAACAGCTCTTCCTTGCTTTTGTGTGCAAGCATTATTGTTTGAAGTTGTATTTATTCTAATGTTAAAGTTGTGTTGCTTTTAATATTTAAGACTTTGGATATCCCCACCACTGCTATAAATATTCTGTAGAATATGATTATAATAAGTTCACTGTTGTTCTTTTCTGGAAATTCCATCATCATAGGCTGTGCTGCTAGTTTGATAGGTATAATTTTGCAGTGAGTCTAAAATAATGAAAGAGCCTGTTGCTGTTAACACTCTTTTATTGTATCCTTACTAGAGAGTGTTCTTTGCAGTGTTTCCTTTGTTTATAACCAATTAAGGTTTTTGTTATAGCTTGATTTATATCCAGCAAGGTGGCTGGATATAAAAGTAAACAAATCAGTAGCCTTTCCAAGAAAGGGAGAAAACACCCTTCACAATAGCCACAAATAATATACAATATCTTGGTGTAACTATTACAGAGCAAGTGAAGATCTCTTATGTGTGACAAGAACTTCAAATCCCTGAAAAAAGAAATTGAAAAAGACCTCAGAAGATGGAAAGATCTTTCATGCTCATAGATTGGTAGGATTAACATAGTAAAATGGCCATTCTACCAAAAGCACTCTTCAGATTCAAAATTCCAGCACAGTTCTTCACAGACATGGAAAGTGCAATTCTCAGCTTCATATGGAAAGATTAAAAAACCCAGGAGAGCCAAAATAATTCTCAACAATGAAAAAACTTTTTGGGGAATCACTATCCCGACCTCAAGCTGTACTATAGAGCAATAGTGATTAAAAAAAAATCACATGGTATTTGTACAGAGACAGCCAGGTTGATCAATGGAATAGAATTGAAGACCCAGAAATGCACACACTTACTGACACTTAATCTTTGTCAAAGAAGCCAAGAACATATAGTGGAAACAAGAAAGCATCTTCAGTAAATGGTGCTGGTCTAACTGGAGGTCTGTATGT
The DNA here is from genome assembly GCA_019843815.1 of Montemys delectorum. Lineage (NCBI taxonomy): Eukaryota > Metazoa > Chordata > Mammalia > Rodentia > Muridae > Montemys > Montemys delectorum. Next base: position 47,181 of record JADRCD010206471.1, read on the forward strand.
AGAAGAATGAAAATAGATCCTTATTTATCACCTTGCACAAAGCTCAAGTCCAAGTGGATCAAGGACCTCAATGTAAACTCAGATACACTGAATCTCATAGAAGAGAAAGTGGGAAAGAGCCTTGAACTCATTGGTACAGGGGGAAATTTCCTGACTAGAACACTCATGGCTCAGACTCTTAAGATCAATAATTGATAAATGGAACCTCGTTAAGCTGAAAAGCTGTAAGGCAAAAGATGTGTGTTTTAGGACATTGGCAACCTACAGATTGGGAAAAAAAAACTTTACTAACCCTACATCCAATAGAGGGCTAATATCCAAAATATTAATGAACTCAACAAGTTAACTTCCAAAAAACCAAATAACCCTATTTAAAAAATGTAGTACAGTAAACATATTCACAACAGAAGAATCTCGAATGGCCCAGAAGCACTTAAAGAAATGTTCAAAGTCCTTAGTCATCAAAGAAATACAAATCAAAACGACCCTGAGATTTTACCTTATACCAATCAGAATGACTAAGATTAAAAACTCAAGAGACAGCAGATGGTAGTGAGGTTGTGGAGAAAGGGGAACACGCCTCCATTGCTGGTGGGATTGCAAGCTGGAACAACCACTCTGGAAATCAGTCTGGTGGCTCTTCAGAAAATTGGAACTAGTTCTATCTGAAGACCCACCTATACCACTCCTGGGCATATACCCAAAAGATGCTCCAACATATAGCAAGGACACATGCTCCACCATGCAGCCTTATGTGTAATAACCAGAAGCTGGAAACAACCCAGATGCCCCTCAACTGAAAAATGGATACAGAAAATGTAGTTCATTTACACAGTGAAATACTAATCAGCTATTAAAAATGAGGACATGATGAACTTTGCAGGGAAGTGGATCGAACTAGAAAATATTCTGAATGAGGTAACTCAGCCCCAAAAGGAAATGCATGGTATTTACTCACTGATTAGTGGATATTAGCCAAAAAGTGCAGAATACCTAGGATATAACCCACAGACCATAAGAAGTGTAACAAGCAGAAAGGCCCAAGTGAGGATGCTTCAATCTCACTTAAAAGGGGGACCCCTATGGTTGAATTAGGGGAAGGATTGATGAAGCTGAAGGAGAGGGCGACCTCATAGGAAGACCAGCAGTCTCCACTAACCTGGACCCCAGGGAGCTCCCAGAGACTGAGCCCATACAAGGGCTGGTCCTGAGGCCCTTGGCACATGTATATAGCAGAGGTCTGCCTGATCTGGCTGCAGTGGAGAAGATGGGCTTAATCGTAGAGAGACTTGAGGCTCTAAGGAAGGGAGAGCCCTGGTGGTGGTGGAGACCCCTCTCTTGGAAGCAAGAGGGAGGAGGAATAGGATCAGGAACTGTGGGAGGGGGACCGAGAAGTGGGGGTGCAATGAGTAGAATGTAAATAAAATAATTAAAAAAATAGAAAAACCCCACTTTTATGAATGCTTAAAAAATGCATTCTCTCTTCTTGGGGTTGAAAGAAATTTCTAAGTTCTGTGCTGGTAATTATATAGAATCTATCTTCATCTTATGGTAGAGTCTCTGGTAATTAAAATAGTTTAAGGACTTGACATCTGGCATATGCTTTTACTGATAGTACTGGGGAGACAGAGGCAGAGGCAAAGGAGAGTTCTGAGTTTGAGGCCAACATGGTCTCCTTAGTGAATTACTGGTCAGCCAGGGCAGTATTATAAGTCCATGTGTAAAACAAACAAACAAACAAACAAATGTTTTATTCCCTTTAGCTTGAGTTCTGTCTTGTTTTATATATCACAATCAGAATTCTTTTTAGTTTTGCTTAGTATGTCTTAACATTTTGAAAACAGGTTATGTATCTCTCATTTTGTTTAGTGAAACAATTAAAAATAGTCGTATTTTCCTGAATGTGTATATTTCAATAGTTTTAATTATATTTAATTAATATGTATATTTACATTGGTGTTATTTCTTGATATCACTATCATATTTGCTTTTCATTTCTGCATAGCATCCTCAGTGAAATAGTGCTCCACCCATCTGCTCTTATCTTTTAATGAAAAGCACATAGACTCAGCAGTGCAGGGCTGCTTCAGCCCTCCACCTGCCTTCCTTATTGCATCTACTATGGAGTACTGAGTGAAACTTTGAAGGAAGCATTGCTCTTTGTTCCCTGTAGAACTCATCGTTCCTAATTTAATTGCACTCATATGTGTATGTGTGCAGTTATGAGCAGCTTGTCCTCATGACTTGACTTGTTTAGCCCCCATTACTGCTGTCCTTACACAATAGGATATCATCACTACAAACGTTGCCCACCCCCTAGGGCACTTGAATAAGTCATGTTGAGGACTTAACAGTTACAGCAAGGGCTTTTTCTTTTCTTTTTAAATTAAGCATCATGCTGTTGATCCACCCAAGTTTCAATCCTTTTCTTGTATAGCCCTGGCTGTCCTGGAACTCACTCTGTAGACCAGGCTGGCCTTGAACTCAGAAATCCATCTCCTCTGCCTCCTAAGGGCTGGGATTAAAGGCGTGCACCACCACTGCCTGGCTTTAATCCTTTCCTATTGCTTAGTTTTCCATTATAGAAATATACTGGTGTGTATTTATGATTTATTTATTCTGTTGTTGTTTTAGCCATGAACATGATGTTACTTTCCATCTATTTTGATATTTTTGAAATTCTATCAGTTTTTGTCATTTGTAAGATGACATACCCTGTTTCAGTACAATTATAGTGTTGTTGTTAAACATTTTATTCATCTTTTTAAAGGTATAGTGGTTTCAAGTATATTCATAAATTTGTTCAACCTTCATGACAGTCAATTCCAAGAACTTTGTTTTCACCTGCAGTGAAGCCCCTTAGTAAGTCACACCCATTCCCCAACTGTCCCAGTCCTTGTCAATCACCAATCAATTTCATGGCTACATTTTTTCCTCTGAGTGTTTCATGTTAGTGGAATCACATAGTATCTGACCATAAGTGAGTGATCTTGTTTGCTCAGCTGATGGCTTGAGAGTCAGGTTATCCTGTGCACCTCTGCTTCATGATTCATTGCTCTCAGAACACCCATGCTCTGGAGCTTTAGACCCTTTAGGCTTCCAGTTGTGAATGATGCTGCCCTAGTCTTGTGTATGCCATATGGACTTGGAATGTTTGCACTTCCCTGGGGAATGAAGCTAGCTGTAAAACGTTGGCTTACCCTGGCAACCATGTTTCAACTTTTGAGGAACTGTTGTTCATTTAAGTGGCTACTTGCTTTCTGTTCACTCCAGCAGTATAGGAGGGTCTTTTGTAGAGCAGAAGGTAGTGTCTCAGTGTGATCTTGATTTGCAGTCCTCAGATGGCTAGTGATACCAGACATCTTTTAATTTATATCTTCTATAAAGAAATATCATTTTCTTATTGTATTATTTACATTTTAGCTATTGAGTGTGACTTTTTCGATATTCTGAATGTATGTCTCTTCTTTCTGGAATTTGCAGATATTCTACCATGTTCTGTACATTCGTCTTACTACTTTCTTAGTCATGTCTTTCAGAACACAAAAATATTTTGATTAAAGCCAATTTGTCTTGTTTTGTTATCTTGTCTCTTCCCTCCCCTCCCCTCCCTCCCCTCCCCTACTTCTCCTCCCCTTCCCTTCACTCCCTCCTTTGACAGAGTGTTTCCCCTCCCCTTCCCTCCCCTTCTTTTCCTTCCTTCATTCCCTCCTTTGACAGAGTGTTCCCCTCCTTTCCCCTCCCCTTCCTTTCCTTCCTTCATTCCCTCCTTTGACAGAGTGTTCCCCTCCTTTCCCCTCCCCTCCCCTCCCTTTCCTTTCCTTCCTTCACTCCCTCCTTTGACAGAGTGCTCCTTTACAGTCCAGGCAGACTTTGAACTCACTGTATATCGTAGGCTGGTCTTGAACTTGTAATTCTTTCTTCAGTTTTCTGAGTGCTGAAGGTACAGATATGTTTCACCATGCCCATCTCTTTTTCTTATTAAACTTTTATTGATTTTCTTTTTGCTATCATGTTTGAGAAACATGAACAACCCAAAGATTACTCCTTTTGTCTTTAAAAGTTTTATAGCTGTAGCTCTAACATTTCAGCTTTTTATCTATTTTGAGTTACTTTTTGTATGTGATTGGAAGTATGCAAATGTAATGTTTTGTATTTCATTTTCTGTATGCCTATTACTATTGCATGTAAATGCCATTTACCTTTTGTCCTACTCTTGAGTCATGACCTTTCTGAACTCATTTGTTCTGGGAGTTGCTGGCACATTCCTTGGAAATTTGTACAGGAGATTTGTTACCTGCTGATGGGAAAATTTTGTTTCTCTTACACTCTCCTAGCCCCAGTCCTGGTACTAGCAAATGGTACTCAGTCTATTACCATAAACTGTGATACTGTAAGCTGTAGTGTATTTAAGTGTGCATTATCAGCTCTATAAAGTTCATATTTCATCCAATATGTTTAGAGAAATTTTATCATGAACAGATAATAGTGTTTTTGCTATGCTTTTCTAATATCAATTAATATGATCATGTGGTTATTTTTTGGTTCATTTACAGTGGTTTTTACCTATAAATGAGGCCAGGGTTTATACTTTTATATATAGCTGAGTTTCTCAACGTTGGCAATATTGACAGGTTTTCATGCAGAAGATCTGTTTATGGGGAAGCTGTCTTGTGCATGAGACCATTCATGCTACTGGCTTTTTCTTCTTCCTTACACAACCGGGACAGCTAAGGATGTCTTTAGATATTGCCAAATAGACACCTGGGACAATTAGTCTTTGAAACCTGATGGTCTGTTTCTGGTCAAATTCAGTGGCCTGAGTTTATTATTTGCTGAGAAAAACATATGACCTTTAGCTGTGGTTGGGAATTGTCTACTTCTGTCTTTAAGTCAGTTTCTACAATGGTTTTATCCATATACCCTGTTTGTATGTTTTTCTCAGTATTGGTATTTTCAGTGCCAAGTGGTTTCCTATAGCTCAGATAGTTTGCGTGTTCTGAAATGTCACGCTAGCATAGCTGCTGTTGCTGCCCTCCAACACTGGCTGATATATGGTATGTGGTTTTTAATTGAATTTTAAGCATCTGTGCCTTTGTGTTAAAGTTTTTATTTATTTATTTTCAGATATCATGTACCTGAAATTTTAAATAGCATTTCTACTTCTATTAGATTATTTAGTCCATTAACATCTGGGTTATTTACTGATAGGATAGGTTAGATCTGCTATTTTCTTATTTTTATTTTTTTTTATGTTTTTTCTTTATTCACATTATTAGACAATTTTAAGACATTGATTTCATTTTATTTATTTTTGCTTGCTCTGTCTTTAACTTTTCAGCTTCTCAGCATTAATATTTTATCACCTCATAAAATGTAGAAACTTATCTTGGCTTAGAAGCTGATTATAGGGTATTTAAGCTATAATTCTTCATCTTCTACAGTATTAATAGGAGTTGAACTACAGTGATACCAAAGTCAAAATGTATACAGACACAGCCAGCATACCATGGGAGGATAGAAGATAGGTTGTCGAGAATTTCAGGGATGGTGGGATTGGTATCCTGGGTGTGGGTTTTTAATGCTCACTTTTGATTGGTGCTTTGTAAAAGCTTTTTGCTTATATTTCTTCTAAGAGAACTTTTTGCATTAATGTTTCAGTGTTAGTAGTTGTTCACACAAGATTCCTGGTGTTATAGACTATGGCCTATTCTAAATAGTAGATGAAGTGGGTTTTGTTTGTTTGCTTTTGCTTTAAAATCAATAAAATAATTTATCTTCTTTTTTAAATTGCTTTTGTTACTGGAAATTTTAGAAAGTCCCACTAACTGTAGTCCTGTGGCAACAGAGCTTTCCTGTTGGCTTTCTTACTCATTAGTGAGAGACTTTAAGGACAGACTGCAAAGGAAGTTTAAGGACAATTTTATTAGAATTTAAAAGAAAAAACCTCAGGTTAGATAAGCTGTAAATGTCAGCATCTGCCTAGAGAAGAGAATGGAGAAGCAGAAGAGCATGTAGTTTAGGTGAGTGGATGCAGAAGTCAGCCGTGCAGCCAGCCAACTGCAGCCACGGGGAAGGAAGCAGAGTGTTGGAGAAAAAGTGAAAAGGCCAACGGACCAGAGAAAGCACTCTTAGGTTCTAGCCAGCATCCAAAAGAAGACTAACAAGAAGAAGGGCTCTGTAAGGTGGGCTAACCCCACAGAACCTCCTTGCCAGTTATTTATCGGGCCTGTATCCTGGAAGGGAATTCTTGGAAGGAAAAGTACATTAGCTCATTAATAAAATGGAAATTATTTTTTCTGTTTCTTTAACATGTCTCAATGTGAACCCACCTTTCTGGTGATGCTTGGCCTTCCTGAGAGGTAGCCCCTTATCTATGTCATTGTCTTGCCAAACCACAAAGCTAGGTCTCCATTCAGGCCAGAGATTTCATTCTTTTGTCCTGAAGGAAATAGCTTTTCCTTAATGGGCTTTTTATTATGATATTACCATATGGTTGAAAAAAGAGGAGGATGAGGAAGATGAGGAGGAGGAGGAGGAGGAGGAAAAAGAAAAGAAGAATGGAGAAAGACAACGAGGAGGAGAAGGAGGAGGAAGAGGAAGAGGAAGAAGAGGGAGATATATAACTTACTTCTTATTTTATGTGCACTGGTGTTTTACCTACTTATATATGTGAAGGTGTTGGTCCTGGAGTTACAAACAGTTGTGAGTTGCCATATGGGTGCTGGGAGTTGAACATGGGTCCTCTGGAAGAGCAGTCAGTGCTTTAAACACTGAACCATCTCTCCAGCCCCATTTATTTATTTATTTATTTATTTATTTTATTTTTTATTTTTTATTTTTGGCTTGCCTGCCTGCTTGCCTGCCTGCCTGCCTGCCTGCCTGCCTACCTACCTACCTACCTACCTACCTACCTACCTACTTACATCCATCTATCTATCTAATTATCTGTCTATCTATCTATCTATCTATCTGTCAGTATGTATTCACAACTTTATTTGTGTGTACAATTTTAAAACTGAGGAAAGTAAATATATTTTTTTTATCTCTTTATAAGTTTCCTTTCTTTGAGTTTTATTGTAAAGAAATTGGTTCAGTGGTTACGTAAAATTAGTCATTCATTTGTCCCTAAAAATGTATATTTTACGTGTTACCAGTTTATATTTAAGGTTATACTAAATATCAAGATCCCTAATAGCTTATTATTAATTTGTAAAACTTAACTTAAAACATATTTTAACATCATTGATTTAGTACTAAAATGAAGTGTCATTGTTGTTACTATTATGGGAGGGAGACAGACTTGTAACTGTGGTTTTAGTTCACAGAGAAATCAACTGTGTGCAGGTGGAAGCAGTCAGTAGACAGCCAGAAATGGGATTCGATTTATGGGGAATGAGGTGGTGAAATGAAATTGGAAGTTTTCCTCTACACTGCCATAGAAAATCCCAGGAAAGAGGCTGTCTGGGCTTGAATCCTAGGAAGAGAGGGTCTTGTTTTCAGCAACTGTCAGAATATCTTTGAAAGAGTGAGAGAAACAGGGAAATAGGTTAGGCAGGAATAGTACTTGGGTATTTTATTTGTTGTTGTTTGTTGTTTTTTTTGAAGTAGTAATATTTGTAGTCTCAGTTTTTAAACTTGGAAACATTTATTGACAGTGAAAACTTTTCTTGAATGATGGAGTCATGTGCTGCTTATCTGTGTGATTATGAGATACAAACATAGAAAGAGGATTTATCTACACTTTCTCTATGCATAGTAGATGCCTATGAATGTGTCTTTATGTTCTCCCATGCCCTCCCTTCTTTCTTCTCCCTGGTTTTTATCCATTTTACTCTGACATCCCAGCCATCCATCAGTCCACCAGTCCTAGAGTTAAGGGCTCTTTGCCAGTTAGTTCCTCCTACCAAGGGAAAGAAGGACACTGAGGTGAGTCCTAATCACATCACTATGAGCTTCTGAGAGAGCTTTGAAGTTGTATCCAGGACTGCTTTAAAAACTTATGCCACAAAGAATGGGGTTCATCTTAGCTCAGCTGGAAGCCTGGTAACATCTAGCTTACCCCCAGGAGGGCTGCTAAGAAGGAGCCTTTTTTCTCTGACTCTAAGAAGTGCCTCCTGGTCCAGAAAGAAGTTGTTCTGATTGATTTTCTTTTTTCAGAATTGCTGTGGAATTTGCTTTGATACTTAGTTTTTCTTTGGATAAGTTAATACAGTATGCTTAAAGATGGATTAAGTGAAAACTGCAGTTTCATTTTAAGCACACTTTTTGATTGAGTCATTAAGCAGTAAAATAGTTATGAAACATCTAAGCAGACAGAGCAAAGATAAAAAGAAGGATATAATGTGCAAATCAAAGGGTCCTATGAGTTTGATCTCTAAGTTCTTGATAAACTTGTATTTCCACAGCAAGGTTTAGCCACCAATCTGATGTTCTTGTCCTGTTCAGTGAATGACACATTCCTGTGACAGAACGGGATCCTGCACTTGTCCTTTAGACTGAGAGTTTGTCTTGTATTCTTATACCTTAGAGGGCAAGTACTTACACTCTTTTGCCATATTACACCTCAAAGGGTTTTCTGAGGTAGTCAAGTAGAGTCTTAATAGAAATAGACTTACACTGTTTGGAAACTCCTTTTCTGCTTGTGGGATGAAAACATGCTTTATATGTGTCTTTAATACTAACATATGTATGTATTTAGAATTGAGAAGGTAGATTGTTTCTGCTAAGCCCCCCAGTAACCTCAGGAATGTAGTATCCAGTATCAGTCGGGTTAGCTAAAGAATATATGCAGTTCAAAATGAAGCCCTGCTCTTCCTTCATTGAGAAGTGACAGTAGGACTGTTGGAAGATGCCACTGTTTAGGATCTGCGCTGGGTGTACTTTTTAATCTGCTAAAGTGTTACACAAATTTATTCTTTTTCTTATAGGTGTGTCAATGCTGTGATTGCAGGGTTAGTTGATGTAACAGTGATTTAGAGTAGCTGCTAAAATTTTGTGTGGTAGCTTAAAAGATTTGAGAAGAGAAGGGAAGAGAAGAGAGAGAGGAGAGAGGAGAGAGGAGAGAGGAGAGAGGAGAGAGGAGAGAGAGAGAGAGAGAGAGAGAGAGAGAGAGAGAGAGAGAGAGAGGACGTTAGCATGGTGAGTGGGAGGTGAGGGACTATTGGCTTTGCTCTCCATAGCCTCTGGCCAGCTGCTTAAGAGGGAGGAGTTATGGCTGTTCTTCCTTCATAGTGATTATTGTGATGATCTTGTTCCTTCTCATGTGATGGGGTTGAAGCTATTGAACTGAAGGTCTGTAGGCAGCTAGCAGTGATGATTCATCCTGACAAAAATCATGATCCCAGGCTGAGGAAGCCCACAAGGTTTTTGGGACATTATCAGCAATGCTGAAAGTCAGAAGGAATATAAGTTGAAATGAGCCACAGAGAATGAGCTGAGCTGGTCAGTGAATGAGTTTCTGTCCAGGCTACA
>JADRCD010206472.1:0-44547 GCA_019843815.1 Montemys delectorum
CCCCACCCCCGCCTGCTGGCCTGGACCGGGATACCGGTCTTAGGGCTAAGCAGCACCCCTAGAGCGACGCCTCACAGGTGCTACCGTCCTGGGTAACTCCTGCCTCCCCAAATACTGGAGTGCACCTCACATTAGGACTGGGGGAGGGTCTGGCCTGTTTCCGTGCTCCGCCCCCTTTCCTGCTGGCCTGGTGCTTCCGCCTGGGGGCGCCCGCGTGTGGAAGAGGGGCGGAACGGGAAGGGGTTCCTTAGTCAGCAGCCTAGGTCCAGGAAAACAGGACAGTGTCACCTGCTAGGCAGTAGGTGCCCGACAGCTGCCTGGCCTTCACATCCTTTAACGATGACCTCAGAGGCCATTTCTGTGACGATTCAACCATTCCTGGCCTTGCCTAGGCCAGTCACCTGTGTGACCTCTGAGTAGCCCAGTCCCTAACGCACCTTACACCATAGCATAGTTGGTTCTCCAGGGTTGCTGACGGGTTGCAGAAGTCAGCTCAGGTCAGTGGGCTTGGCAGAATGTGTCTGTGTCTCCAGGCCCCTCTGGGTCAATTACAAAGTATCAGACAACCAAAAGGCGGCCTTCTGCAGCCCCACACGTACTGTGATCTGTTCTGCAGCACAGATGCCTCAGCACACACTGGCCCTGGCCTTTGGGGTGAACACACACCCACCCTATGGGCCAAGAAGCCAGTCCTTTGTCACTTTGAGTGGCCTCCAGGCGGCTTCCTGAAGATGACTTTGAGTGAGGCGGGACCCTCCATCACTTCCCTAACCTCCCATCTCCTGTCCACTTATCTGGTCTGAGCACCACCACCACCCAGGGTGCCCCTCCCAGGCCGGTTCCTTCCTAGGTCACCTTCCTCTCTGGCTGATCACTCTGGACAGGCATGCTGGGCCCCCAAGCAGACAGGCGTGCCCTGACACTCCCAGTCTCCCAGGGTCATGGACAGGCCAGAGAACACTTGGGAGGCCCAGAGACTTTGAGGGATGAGCAGGAGTTTGTTCAGGAAGTACAAACTTAAGCTGTAGTGTGGAGGCCAGAGGCAGAGTTGGCTTCAGGAGGGACCACAGGGAAGGGACAGGTGAGGTGGGCTGGCTCTGACATCATTTAGACTGAAAGCCAATGGAATACATGCAGGGTGCCCAGACTTCCTGCTTCCTGTCTATTCTTCCTGTGTGGTCCTTTGTCCTGAGTGGGAAGCCCAAGACTCAGTAATCTGTCCAGGCCCTGCCCTCCAGGAAGGTCCCAACCTCCAGGCTCTCTGTCCCGCCCTACCGCCTGCTGTCCCAGGACACAGCCCAGCCAGCACAGGCTGTCCTGTTCTGAGGCCGGGCTCCAAAGCTCACACCTCCACATAGGAGATACCTCCCTGAGTTTTGAGTGTGATCTGAAGGATTCACACTACAAGGTGTACTAGCCCAGGCCAGGCTGTTTCTGAGGGCCTCCTGTTGACATCTGTCCAGCCTGTGGCTTAGTTGGCAGGGCCCCTGGTGGCCTAGTCAGTCAGGTCCTGGGCTCCTAGCCTGATGACTTCAATGACCTCTAAGGCCCACACACCACTGAGCATGAGCTGGGCAATGTGGGGATCTAGGATGACCGTCCAGTGACTTATCTTGGAATACCCCAGGCTGCTAGTGTCAGAAGGGAAGGGTTGTAGCACACTCATGCCCAGATCAGGCACATGTGGCTGTGGGGAGTCACCCACACAGGGCCCTGATACAGTGTGACAGGCTTCACTCAAGCCCTAGCCGGCCTGGTCACTGTCCAGGTGTTTCAGATGACCCAGTGATGGCAGGCTCAGACCTACTCACCACCCTCAAAGCCCCCTGCCCCACCCCTACCCCCCTCCCGTGGCGCTTCACTCAGGCTCCTGAGGAAGTGGGCGTAAAAGGAGAGCAAGCCAGCATAGTACCTGGCCATGGGGGTGCGGTGGGGTTGGGAGGGGTGGCTGTACAAAGGTATGGGGTGGTGCCAAGGCCACCCCCTACCAGGCCACCTCACCCCACCCAGGTCCAGCTGGGGGCCTAAGTGCCTAAGGAGGTGTCAACCGTACCAGGGACTGGGAAGGTAGCCAGCCAGGCTAGGGCCACCCACAGGTTGGGTGTGCCTAGGGCGGGGCCTCTGTGGGAGCAGGTGGTTCCCACCTCTTCCCAGAGCCTGTGGGGTGGGGCAGAGGGGCCTCAAAAGGGAGGGCCTGGCCTGGCTGGTGGTCAGGGCACTTTGCCTGGACAGCCGCTCTATCCACACCCAGGACTTCATGCCCTCAACCCTTGCCCATCCCACCCATTCCAGCAGACAGCACCCCAACAACCAGCCGCCATGTTTCCTACACAGAGTCGCTGATTGCCTCTGGGGACCCAGCCAGAGATAGGAACTCCAGGCAGGGGTGAGGAGAGCCCTGGCTCTGTGCTGTGCAGTTACAAACAGGACACTCAGTTGGTTCCCGGTGTTTAATGGAGACAGGCTAGGTAAGCTGACTGTTCAGGTGGCTTTGAGGGGCAATCAAGGCCATCTCTCCAGAGGCATCGGAGGGATCCCAGACTGGGGGGAGAAGACCTCCATGACCTGGCAGGCAGGCACCAGGAAGCTTTAAGCCCAGCAATTGGAGGACTGCTGCCCCCTGGTGGCCACTTCAGCCCCCTGGGAATTTTTCATTGTCCTGGACCTGCCTCAGTTTCCCTTTGGGCGACAGACATGTACCGCCTACTCCAGGGCCTTCACCAGGGCTTCATTGGCCTCAATACGGATTTGGATCTCAGCCCGCGCTGCCTAGTCCGCTGCGCCTGACAGTTCTGACTGCGCCTTCTCCAGGTTGGCCCGGGCTGCCCCCACGTCCAGCATGTCCAGTGTCACAGCTTCTTCAGCTAGTAACTGCACAGAGGAGTCCGCATTCACAGTGATGGAGCCGCTGCTCACGAAATACTTAGTTGTGGTGCCGTCTTCCGCGTGAACCACTACCAGCCCAGGCCGTAGGACCTGTAGTGTAGGGACATGGGATGCCAAGATGCCAAAGGCCCCAGTCAGCGTAGGCACGTCCACTTGTCGGACATTGGCACCGTCAAAGAACACCTGCGTCGGGGAGGCGAAGGTGAAGGACATCTGTCCGGGCCCGGCGGCGGGAGCAGGGGCGGCGGCGGCCTTGGCGTACGTTCGCGCCTGAAGCACCAGGCGGCGCAGGCCCGGGCGACGAAGCAGTAAGGCTGGCAGCATGGTGGCGGAAACGTTAGTGGACCCGAGCTTCACGGACCACAGACACACTTGGGAAAGCGAGGGGGCCTTCAGGGAGGGAGAGAAGGACGACCTACTATATATATTTTAAGACTCGTAGTATTTGGTTTTACCCTAGGTCTTTGGTTTATCTAATCTCTGGTTCTTAGTCACCTAAGCAGTGTTAGGTTTGAGTTCCATCTCCTGGAGTGGGCCTTAACTCAAATCAGATATTGCTTGGTTACACCCTCCAGCTTTGTGCCATCGCTGTCCTAGCATATTTTGCAGGCAGGTCAGCAGTTTAGATCAAAGGTTTGTGGTTGGTTTTGTACTTATATTTCTCTTTTGATAATGTGCCGAGTATCTTTGACAAAGACACTAGAACAAAAAAGGGTGAAGGTTTTGTGTAGCACCAGTTAGACTGTTCCATACTCAATGAGTTGTATAGCTGGTGTCTTCAGCACTGGGGCCTTACTGTCCATTTGTGGAGAGCAACAGCCTGGGTTGTTTGGGGGCAACTCAATTGGATGTAACCCAGTTCCAGTAGTGGATGGAAGCTTTGTATGGAGACAAGAGATGGCCAGATGAAACTCCATCTCCATCTACACTCTCTCACACACATGCATATACACACACATACACACATGTGCACACTTCTTTTTTTAAATTTGTTTATTTTATGTATATGAGTACACCATAGCGGTACAGATGGTTGTGAGCCATCATGTGGTTGCTGGGGCTTGAACTCAGGACTTTCGGAAGAGCAGTCAGTGCTCTCACCCACTGAGCCATCTCACCAGCCCACATGTGCACAGTTCTATGTGAGTAAAATAAAAAAATACACACACATTAGCAATTAGACAGTGATAAATTTATAGTAAATTCATATATCAAAGAATGATAGTATTCACCATAAATACATTAATAATTTATTTACTAACCATATCTAAATAAAATTCAAAACAGTTAAAATAGTAAAAAAAATTATACATCTTTTTAAATAAAATATGTGACTATTTTGAATAAGCTTGGGAAAAAAGATGTTTTCTTAACCAAGACAACATACTTTGAATTCTTAAGAGAAATATGCTATCAAAATATTATCTTGCAGGTTCTTTTCCCTGTAAATTACCAAAAAAAAAAAAAAACCCTCAAATTTCCTTTGGCAAAAACAGTAGGTGGTAGGTAGACTGAGAAATTCATTGCTTGTTCAATGTCAATATCATGCATTCTATGTAAAATGCATACTTTATAATACTCCAATAAAACAAATGTCATCAGTTTTCAAACTCCAATTTTGTAAAATCTAAGTTAAAACTCTATACATAGAATAAATAAATGTTTCAAAAACTACTTTCTATTCACCAATTAGTACAGTTTTAACCTATAATGACACCCCATTGCTTGCAACACTGAAGACACACATCGTGCACGCTGATGCCGACAACCTTTCAAAGCATCTGCATGTGATTCTTTCTACTGATAATTATGTGGAATTTAGCTCGAAACCACTTCTGTACAATGTCAGACCTTGAAAAAAAAGTACTACGTGCATATGAATATCAAAAGTTATGATGAAAGATCCATACATTCTTTCAGCTCTCTGGTTTAATATACAGATTCACTGTTGGGAATTGGGACCAGGAAGCTTCATGAGGTATGTTTGGTGTGTGTCAGTTAGCAGGAAAGTGAATGACAGGCACAACAATGCCCTGCCAAGGCTTCTGTTTTTCCTCCCACTAACAGGCAGCTTCCTTATGTCTTGCCTTTCTATCTCTGTCTTTCAGTTCTGTGTCCCTTAAGCCTGTGGTAGCTCATTCTGCAGAGGGCTTGGCTCTGCTTGGTAAATATCAAGGACAGGTCTTTGCAATTCCATGCTCATGGACCTCATTACTTTTAACTTTACAGGGTCTTGAAGGCATTCCTTTCTGTAGCAACTGTTAATGTGGTCCTTTGCCGAGTCGTACTTATATTGGTTCTTTCTAGAGTAAGATAACATCATTTATTAAACATGATTATGAAACAACGAGGCTATTAAGTAATTTGGGGGAAATTCACGACATGATATATTATACTGTTGTGTTTTCCTCCTACCTCGACAATTTTTAATCTAAGCCCTACAAATTAAATATCTCAAACATGATGAGAGAGAGCTCTGACTTATTAAATAACCATGTTGTGATAAAGACGTGGGAAAGGACTTTCAACATAATCACTAACTTAGTCCTTATATTAACCCCTTGTAAACTGTGTGTTTATTTGCAATTTCAGATTTAGTCAGCAGAACTTGGACACAAAGCCAGGGCTACCTGATATAAAACGTATTAATGACCACTGGCAGAAAAGAATCAGTCTTTCGCAGGAACAAGTCCCAGAACCAGTTATCCAAGTGGTCTGTCCTAAAAGCATATCCATATAAGCAAGGGCTACATGTGATCTAGGGCTACAGAAAGTATGGTCATGAATGTTGGTTGGAGCTATCACAGAAAACCATGTCACATAGGTATTACAATCAAAATGGACACACACAAAAATGTATACTTGCTCATGTGTAGTGTTGATTATTTGATTATAGTACCTATTTTAAAATCATTCTAAGTTGATTGAAAATACAGTGTTAACACTCCTCAACAAAAGGCAGTTTCAGAGAATTTCCCTAAACCTATTCCTGCACAAAGCAAAAACAAGTGTATAAGAAGCAAAATAAACTGAGATGTGCAAAGCCCCACACATTTCAAGACAAATATCAGAGTCAATATTTAATTTAATATTAACGTAGGTCCTCAATTTGAAAGATAACCCATAAATACAAATATCCAGACAAATGCAGCAGCCAAAAGCAGGAAGCACTAGCCTCAACTGCCCCACATATTTTAGGTTTCCATGAAGAATGGGATTAATAAAAGTGATATTCAAATGCAGTGAGTCGTTTCCCAGCTTATCCCAAGTATCTCTCTATTATTTCAGGGATTTCAGATACTCTTTTATTCTGACTTGAATAATATAGGTTATTCTTCCTCAAATAAAATATTTAGAAAATGATGATGATATCTTTCTGCAGATATTCTATTATGATTATCTTGGAGGTAAACTGGGACTGAATGGTAGCATTTGATTTTTATCCAGGAATCAAGTTTTTGAATATTAGCCTTTGATTTGCAGCAATGTTTCCCCATCCAATGTGCTAGGACCGTGGATTTTAATGTCTATGACCTTTACTGGGCTAATATGTCTTACATGTTGTTGGCATCATTGCAATATCTTCTCAAGTTTATTTTAAACTTTTCAAAGTCAGAATTGGATATATGTATACAAATACAAGATTTGCAACTTAGCAACATGTAAGGTGATCTATCTCACAAAGAGATGAAGTCCAAGACAGAGAGACACATCGAGATGGAAATAGAGATGAAGGATAGAGATAGATAAATAGAGATAGATAGATAGATAGATAGATAGATAGATAGATAGATAGATATAGATAGATAGAAAGAAAGAACACCATAATATTTGTGGTGAACTATGATGAGAGATAATCTTATGTATTTAACATAATTTAACTTGGCAAGTTAGACACATAATAAGAGACCATATTAGGCAAAGGCATGTTATTTGAAATTTTTCTATATATTTAAAAGATGATTTTAAAATGTAAAAAAAAATACATTTAATTTTTCAAATACTCTGAATTTAAACTCAGATAAATAAAATAAGTAAGCAAGCACATGATTGGGTGAACAATTTAAAAGTTCATTTCAAGAATCCTAAGGCGTTTTCTCTGAAAAGTGCAGAGAGACTCCACTCCTCTTGTGATTGCTTAGACTGAGCCCTTTCCACTCATTTTCTGTCCTCATTAAATTTACTCTTTCTTTTCTGTTTCCAGCAACATGTAGAAACAAAACCATTTTGGAAAAGGGATGATGGCAAGTGGATGAAAGACTAGCTTCTTGTCATTTGGTGGTTACTATAGCAATAATCATGATGGGGGATTTCCACCTGCAAGTGGTTTCTATAACAACATGATAGGGTGCTTTTGAAATGGACCAGAGGCAAATGGATTCTTTGTGGGATTTTTTTAACCCTTTTATACCTAGGATTGGCATCTTCTTGGAACACATGGTTTATTTGACAGAACCTTGAAATTATCGCTTTAATTTTTTGAGGATTAAACGATCAATTATTTTATACAGTCCTGGCTTGAGCTGATGGGATTTTAGGCTCCTTTACTTCTGGATACCTATAGCATTCATACTTTATTTCTACAAATGAAATTTATATAAAACATAGAAAATATCCTTAGAACATACAGAATATTTGTGAAAGATACAAATTTTCACTACGTATTTATTTACTTATTTGTAATTTATGTGAGTGTGGCATGCTAGTGGAGATTAGAAAGTCAGTTTGTGACAGTCGGTTTTGTCTGTCCATTGTGTGGGTATTCCAGATTGACCTAAGGTGGTCAAGCTGGGATGCAAGAACCTCACCCACTGAGCAATCCCACCAGACCTATTTTATAGTAGGGTATAAAAACCTTTTACCTCTCACACAGATTGTCCAAAGGCAGTTGATGTAGTGAAATAACACACACCAGCCATTGGCTGTGCTAGTGTACTCTGCCATAGGTGGAGAGACTTCTGTTCTATGCAGATTAACTTTGAAAATTTTGTTATACTATCCAAAATGCTCTAAATCATGGATGATCCATCCCTATTTGACTAATAACTCAGTAAATGTTATAAAAGGAAGTTTAGTAACTTGCCTGAGCTTATCTTAGTGTGGGAAAATAAGACAGAATAGAACAAAGGCACCATCTCACTCATAATCATCGTTCAAACCTTCTAAGTGAATGTTCAAACGATCGATAACCGGCACAGGACACAGGACTTCTGCTTGGTAGTGGGTTGGGTACTATTTTTAAGAGAAATAACGACAGAAGGCTTAAATGTAGTCATTCTATCAGTTAAAGAAGATGAAAATTTAGGCTTCTTTCTTTCAGTCTAATGAGTCAGTTAGGAGGTACATACGGTGATGAGTAAGGTACTACAGGCTTCATTTTCAAAACGCCCCTTTAAATACTACCATTAGACGAAACTTTCTTTAATATATTCAATTTAAAGATATGGAATTTGCTAGACTTTATCCTTATTTTCCCATTAACTCAAATTTTTTTTTTTTTTTTTAGTACAAAGGCCTGCCCTTGAGACAGAGGTGGTCATGGCCATGGTGTTGAAGATCAGCTACTTTTGTGGTATCTGACTCCTTATGTACTCCCCCTGCCCACAGTGAAGCCATTCTGAGGCCTTTATGCTTTTTCTTTAGTTCAGCTGCCAATCCTATATATGAAACAGTCTCTTCCAGCTCTCAGAAGGATGGCAGTACCCCTACATTTCCCTGGGAGTTTTCAAGCATCAGTATTTCCTTTTCCCTGCAGCCTCAGAATTCATTACTTATGTACTTGCCTTCCCCTTCTGAGTAGAATTTGCCAAACAGGTCCCCGTGAGATCAAGCCCTGTTTTGCATGTGTGCTGTGAGGTTGTGCAGAAGAGCCAAGGCATGTCCGTGTGTACCAAGGCCCTGCTTAGAACAGCATGTGCCAGAGTTTGCCAGGCAGGGAGCCATTCAAACACCTCCAAATCATATCCAGACCAGAGGCACTGTGGCATCACAGCTGTTGTGCTCAGTGCCAGGGAGCTCTTAGCTGAATAAAGAAAATGAAATCTATTCAGGGTAGCTTTCAAGTTAGCTGGTAGCCACAGTAACCTGGGTTTCCCCCAGATTCCATCCATAACTTCGAGAGATCTTACTGAAGCAAATCAGTCTCTCTCTGTTCAAGTGTAGTGAGCCATAGAATGAGCAAAACCAATTTCCCCAGGGAAACCAATTAGCCAGAAGAGCAAAACAATCAGCATGTATTCTCTGAGCTATTCAAGACTCATGGGAGTGTGCAAAGTGTATAATCAGGGACTGGGCAAACAACACAGTGGTTAAAGCATTTGTGGCCCAAACAATGGACATGAGGACTGGAGTTCAGATCCCCAGAACCCTTGTGAAAATCTGGTGGGCAAACAGGCCTCTGTAAGCACATGCATTCATGTATGCATACACCCTTACACATATGTGCTCACATACATATGATCAATGCATGTACACATTCATGTATCACACACACACACACACACACACACACGCACACACACACACTCACACACACACACACACACACACGGGACAATAAAAGAAAGTGTACAATCCTAACTGAATATGTAGGTCATATATACAGACACACTGAAAAAGCCTAATATTTGAACTTATAGAGTTAATATTTTAATTGCAAAGAAGTGAAGAACCATTGAGGATACATAGATGACTTTTACACTGTATCTTAGCAACAGTGAGTCCTGGGACTGCTTGGGCCAGAGATCCACAAGACTGCAGCAATATGGGAGATGTGAACACAGTATGCCTTGCCCAGGGCTTCTGCGAATGTGTGCTATTTGAAAATACCTTACAAACGACTCTCATGGGGCTACCTGAGATGCCTTAATTGTACTTATAACAATAATGAAATAACATGTTTAAATTACAGAGAAAAAATATCTAATGCACAGGCATCACCCTGCATTACTCTTTAGGACTTAGATGCTTCTACAAACACATGAGAACATCAAGAGAAGCACTATCTGCAGCAACAGCCATTAGTCACATGTGGCTTTGATAGCTGGAGTGTGATGAAAGTGTAAAGTACACATAGGATTTCAAAGAAAATACAAATGGTACCATTTTATCTAAGTAATTTTTGTAGTGATTATATACTGAAATGAAAAGAATTTTAGGTATACTTGGCTAAATTAAATATATTAAAATTAATTTTAACAATTTGTGTTTTTATATTATTCATTTATTTATTGTGGTGTGTGTGTGTGTGTGTGTGTGTGTGTGTGTGTGTGTGTGTGTGTGCCATGGCTGACCAATACAGTTTTTGGAAGTTGGTTCTTTCATTCTACCATGTGTGTGTCAGAGATTGGACTCAGTGTCAGGCTTGATAGCAAGTGCCTTCTTCTCCTGCAGAAGCATTCCCACACCCCCAGGTTTTGCTTTTCATGTAGTGAGTAGAACACTCACTGTGTGCATGGCTCACATTCATCTTCTGGTAGACTGAGGTAGAACGAACATGTGCTCCAGCAGTGTAGTTCTCAGCCAATAGGAGCAGCTGGGAGCTTCCTAGGAAAGCAAATGTCAGGCTTCGGCCCAAAGGTGCCAAAGCCACGGCTTAACAACACTGTGTGTGCTTCAGAGGAACACTGATGTTTGGAAGAACAGGTGAAATTACCTTTTCAATGTTTCAATGTTACAGGATTCTTTCCTCCTCTCTGACTTTTTTTTTTTTTTTTAAGATAAATGTCTTGAAGTCCCTTGGCATTCTGTCCTATTACATATTAGATGCACAAAATCAGTAAAGTAATTTGACATTCCACAAAATTCCACATTTGTAAGCATTTCCATATCCCTTAATCTTTCTATAGAAAGAAAATGAAGTGATAGGGTTATTCATTGATCCTAAGGAACCAGAAAATCAGAGACATTTTATGTTAAAAATAACATTTAATTTTTAATAGTTTGATGTTTTATTTTTCAGGATTTTAATGCATATGCATATACATACATACATACATACATACATACGTAGTGTCTTTTGATTAAACCCACTTCTTTTATTAGATATTTTCTTTATTTACATGTCAAATGGTATCCCCTTTCCTGGTTTCCCCTACAAAAACCCCCTATTCCCTCCCCTGTCCCCATGCTCATCAACCGACATTATCCTGCTTCTTGGCCCTGGCATTACCCTACACTGGGACATAGAACTTTCACAGAACCAAGGGCATCTCCTCCCATTGATGACCAACTAGGCCATCCTCTGCTACATATGCAGCTGAAGCCAAGTGTCCCATCTTGTATACTCTTTTGTTGGTGGTTTAATCCCTGGGAGCTCTGGTTGGTTCATATTGTTGTTCTTCCTATGGGGCTGCAAACCCCTTAAACTCCTTGGGTCCTTTCTCTAGCTCCTCCATTGGAGACCCTGTGCTCAGTCTAATGGACTAAACCAACTTTTATTTCCTCTTCTCTAATTCCTATCCTGATGACCAGTTTTCTCCCCTAGCTTCTTGTACTCTCTCCTTTAAAACAAACAAACAAACAAACAAACAAACAAACACATTTCATTCACATAGTTCTGCCTTATATGCATGGGTATAGAACAATCTATTGGAACATAGGTAGCCTTCCTAGGACCAATTCC
Organism: Montemys delectorum; assembly: GCA_019843815.1. Classification (NCBI taxonomy): domain Eukaryota; kingdom Metazoa; phylum Chordata; class Mammalia; order Rodentia; family Muridae; genus Montemys; species Montemys delectorum. The sequence goes on from JADRCD010206472.1 coordinate 11,510, forward strand.
CAAAATAAAATTTACTATTCCATCCCCAACAACCATCAACTACCAATCGCTTTTTAGCTGGGGGTGAGGCTTCATGGGTCCTTCTCCCATCTGTGCTCTGGTTTTGGCTAGTTTGACCTGGTGCTGGTTTAGTTTATGTTATAGCTGCTCTTCATTCATGTGTGCAGTAGTCCTGTCATGTCCAGCAAACAAGTGCAAGTCTATTCTGTAAGTAAAATTCTATTATTATTAAAGTATACACTGGTTATAATAAGACCAAAGCCCAGGCCTGATGGCAAAGAAACATGATCGAACCTTATTAAAATGTTCATTGGCTGACATTTAGTAAAAAATTATGTTCACACTTTGCATTACTTAGTCATTTTCTGAGGTTAATAGAAGAAGGAAGGCACCTCAGGTAAAGTGGGCATGATGGATGCCCAAGACAAGAACCATGTGATGTGTAATGATCAAGATGCAGTCCAACCTTATTCATAGGTATCCAAGCTATATAGTGGGGATCTTAGATGCTTTTCTTGTACAGGGAATCTTGATATCTTTGGATTGAAAGGGATTTGATTTCATCGATGGTGGTGTTAATAATCAGAAAGTACATATTTAAAAAAACTAGTAAAATGCTTATCGTATGCAAGGCATTTAAATCTATATTTAAAATATATTCATAGGAAAGTTTTGTTTTGTTTTTTTGTTTGTTTCTCTGTGTAGTCCTGGCTGTCCTGGAACTTACTCTGTAGACCAGGCTGGCCTCAAACTCAGAAATCTGCCTGCCTCTGCCTCCCAAGTGCTGGGATTAAAGGCATGCACCACCACCGCCCGGCCATAGGAAAGTTTTTAAACTGTGAATTAACTGTAATAAGTATGGAGGTATCAACCTCTACTTAGATAGAATACACTTTTTGGTTTTCAGAGAATATTGATAGCAATGAGCTTGTACCTCTTAGAACTCTCAAAACACAGAATATTCTTTTGTATATCATGAAGTCACCTTTCCTGAATTTATTCCTTGAACTGTGATTTATCAGGCAACAACTATGTGAACTGAACTTCTCTAGCTAACAGAAAGATCCTAAGGTGTTTGGCTTTGTACCTTGCATGGTAAAGCAAATGGTACTTATTAAAAACTATTTATTGACTGATATTTTTCAAGGATCTTCATGTATAGCATTAATTCTGTTCTTTAGGATAAAAACAGCAAAAATACTAATAGCATTTTTACTATTAGTAAGATATAGATAATACTCATTTATGCCAAGCACTGTTAGGTATTTGATATTATGGAATAGTGCCATTTTTACAAAAATGAAACATAAGGCATATTAGTATTTACATGACAAAATCCATAGATGTTGGTAAGAGGCAGAGCCAACATGTAAGCCTAGGATCCAAAGTCATATGGCCACCTACTGTGTACATGATTATTAGTTATCCCTACTAAAAATAAGGAAACTGAGGCACTGGGATGATGACCATTTTGCTTAGAGTCATAAAGATTAAAGTTGGTTGAATTGGTCAAACCATATATCCATATATCTGTAATCTTCCCATTACATTATATTGGCCTCAGTTTGTTATTTGAGACCATGCACATATGAGAGTGAATGCCTACCATTTGGGATGCAGCAGAAATTCAGGGGGGCTGTATGGGCTGGCCGGTGCCCTGAGCAGACCTTGGGCACAAGCTCCAAAGCCAGTCCCACAATACCCAGAGGAAGCTGTACTCCCAGGTGCTCTAAGACACCCAGGATCAGAGGTGAGTAGGATACAACATCTGGCCCAACACCAGGAGTAACTGGGAACAGCAGGACCCAGGCACACAGGAACTCCAATATCCCAATGACTTGGGTTGCTTCTGGTTTGTCTGGCCCAGCCAGTGCCCTGAGCAGACCTTGGGTGCAAACTCTGCAGCCAGTCCCAAAACACCCAGAGGAAGCTCCACTCCCAGGTTCTCTAACAAGCCCAGGACCACAGAATCACAGACTCACAGGATTACAGAGACAGCTTGACTCTGAGGATTTCTGACACAACCAGGATCACAGGAAGGACAGGCTCCAGTCAGATTTAGCAAGGGCAGGTAGCAGTAGAGATAACCAGATGATGAGGGGCAAGCATAAGAATATAAGCAACACAAACCAAGGTTACTTGGCATCATCAGAACCCAATTCTCCCACCATAGCAAGTCCTGGACACACCATCACACCAAAAAAGCAAGATTCAGATCTACAATCACTTCTCATGTCGATGATACAGGACTTTAAGAAAGACATAAATACCACCCTCAAAGAAATACAGGAGAACACAGGTAAACATCTAGAAGCCCTTAAAGAGGAAACACAAAATTCCCTTAAAGAACTATAGGAAAACACAATCAAACTGATGAAGGAAATGAACAAAACCATCCAGAATCTAAAAATGGAAATAGAAACAATAAAAAAATCAGAAAGAGAGACAACCATGGAGATAGAAAACCTAGGAAAGAAATCAGGAGTCATAGATGCATGCATCACCAACAGAATAAAAAAGAATCTCAGGGGCAGAAGACACCATAGAAAACATTGACACAATAGTCAAAGAAAATGCAAAATGCTAAAAGCTCCTAACACAAAGCATTCAAGAAAATCCAGGATGTAATGAGAAGACCAAACCTAAGGATAATAGGTGTAAAAGAAAGTGACGACTCCCAATGGAATGAGCCAGTAAATATCTTCAACAAAATTATAGAACAAAACTTCCCTAACCTAAAGAAAGAGATGCCCATGAACATAGAAGAAGCCTACAGAACTCCAAATAGACTGGACCAGAAATGAAATTCCTCCTGTCACATAATAATAAAAACACCAAATGTATTAAACAAAGAAAGAATTTTTAAAAGCAGTAAAGGAAAAAGGTCAAACAACATATAAAGGCAGCCCTGTCAGAATTACACCAGACTTCTCACCAGAGACTATGTAAGCTAGAAGATCCTGGGCAGATGTCATAGAGACCCTATAAGAACACAAATACCAGCCCAGGCTACTATACCCAGCAGAACTCTCAATTACCATAGATGGAGAAAACAAGATATTTCATGACAACACTAAATTTACATAATATCTTTCCACAAATCCAGCCCTACAAAGAATAATAGATGGAAAACACCAACATAAGGAGCAAAGCTACACCCTAGAAGAAGCAAGAAAGTAATCTTTCAACAAACTCACACAAACCTAATTCCACATCTTACAATAAAAACAACAGGAAGCGACAATTACTTTTTCTTAATATCTTAATGTGAAAATTAATATTACCAACATATCCTAATTGATTGAAATCCAAAAATATGAGGAATTAGAAATTTGTTGATTGTCATCCAATGGTCTTTCTAATTTGGTAATTGGAGAAATAGGTCCAATATTGTATAATCCATATACACTTTTAGCTTCTTTGTACGTGACAGTGTCTTGCTTTGTATCACATAAGGGTCTTGAAATCTTGCTTCTCCTATCTTAGCCTCTCTATTAGTAGTATTGTTTATTTCATGTTTTTACACTATGCTATGGTTTTCAGAACAGCTTACATATTTCAAAAGTATTTATATAGGCAAAAGAAACAGACAATTAACTAGGAAGGTTGCTTGTAAGCGAACAACAAAGAGTGAGACTGAATGCTTTGATTGACGTTTGTAACTATTGTATCAAGTTTGAAGAAGAGGACTTTATAAGTTATTCTTTCTCTGAGATGAATGCTTTTCAAAATTATCACAGCCAACAAATCAGATTCTTACCCTAACTTAATGTCTGTGCCACCCTCCAAGCAGAACCCTTGTTCACTGAAACAGTCGGTGAATGGCTTTATGGATAAGCCATCCTAATACACATAGTATTTCTTAAATGAATGTATCCTGTTCTCTGTGGGCTGAGAATAAAGTCACTCACTCAAGTCAAATAGCTTAGACCATAGCAGGAAGTCTGTATCCAAAAAACATGCCTACAATCCATTCTTAGGAACAGCAGAACTATCAACTCTCAGCTTAGCTACAATGGAGGTAAAATCCTTTGGTGATGTGAGGGTCATTGAAGTACAGCCTTATTACAATGAAATCCAATCTCTAAAAATTGTTCCTATTTTGGGCTTGTACTGAAACTGCCTGCAGTTTCATGAACTGGGTTCTCTCAGGAGAAGGACCAAAGGACCTGAAATAGAGAATTCGAAATGCAAAGAGAAACCATGAAGTCAAGCTGAAATAGCCCAATGAAGACTTCAACTTTACTTAGATAAGCCAGGGTTTTTATAGTCATAGGAGAAACCGAAACCAACTCTCTAGATCACATGATATTTGCATAACATAAATACTGCAAAAAAGGTTCAGATGCCAAAGTCCCCAGGTTCAGAAGATCTTCAGGCAGGGAGCATACTCAGGTGGTGGGCCTGCTCAGGCGGCTTCTTCAAAGAGGAACTGATAGTCAATAAAGAGCATTTGTCTTAGCTCCCCAGGTGGTAGCCTCCAAGCAGAGACTGCCAGAAGTCCAATGGCTGAGGGGAAAGGGGAGGTAACAGTTCCTCCCTTTTTATTTAGAAAATAGCAGGACTAAGGCATAATCATACATCACAGTCCTGTACGGGAATTTTCAGTGCCTTGGTGAATCTCACCTGCAGTATAATATTTACTGGCAAAATATCTTACCCATCATAGAGAATCACATGCATCTAGTTTGAATTCTACAAACCGGGCTCATTTCGTGTTTTTTCAAAACACAACCACTCAGCACGTGCCTCTGTCTTAGGTTAATTTCTTTGCCAGAGACCTAACTCGCTGAACACAGGTTCTCAAAATGTACCTCATTCCCATGCATTTAATGTCAAGACATGCCTTTACCGCCTGCAATGTCCACAAGCTGGTCACAGTCTCTCTGGAAGCCATCTTATCTGAAGTCCTCGTAAAGCTGCATGCCAGTGTGCTGAAGATGAGTGTAGGCACCTGATTGAGTTGTAAAATACCAGCTCCGACTCTGGGAACCTTTGCTGAGAACATGCCTCAATTCAATTGCAGATTAGTATCTTCAGGCTCAAAACTCTGGGATTGCACCAGGCTGAAAGGGCTAAATGCTGTAGGAGTAACCAATCTTTAGCTCTGGGCTTGAGCAATCGAATTTGACTGTTTATTTAGCTCTGGGCTTGAGCAAGCAGATTTGAATTAAGTGGGCATTTCCAGAGTAACAGAAAAAGCTGTCAGCTTAAAAACAAAAGAACAAAGAAAAAGATTTTTTTTCAGCAGTGCGTTTAAGCACACTTACTAAGAAGGCTGTGGACCTGCATCCACCAGATGGACCAATCTTTCAGGCAACCACCATGCCCCATCTTCCTTCTGAGAAAAAATACACATGGACCCTCTGCCCCAAACTAAAACAGGATCTGGGCCAATCCAGTTATTAGTGAGTAGATCTCTCCATCTCATCATGGCATACGAACTTGAAGTGTTAGGATGCCAGTGTCAGTCCACAGCGGACTGACCTTTGATGTCAGTCTATAAGTTCAAAACAAATAACACAAAGGCAGTGTGCTTTTAAAGATCTAGGAGGATACAAATTCCCTCCTTTAGTCTTCAAAAGCCAATTTTTAAGAGTGTGGTGTGCACGTTCAACAATCCCTTGCCCCATTGGGTTATACAGGATTCCAGTTTTATGCTTGATGCCAAATTCTTTACAAAATGACATAAAATTTTTGCCAGAGTATGCTGGCCCATTGTCCATCTTAATGACTTTACGTAAGCCCATAACATCAAAGGCTTGTAAACAATTACATTTCTAGAGGCTTCTCCTGAATGCAGGGAAGCAAATATGAATCCTGAACAAGTGTCACTACAGACATGTATATATTTAAGCTTTCCAAATTCTGCATAATGAGTTATATCCATCTGCCAAATATGATTAGGCATAAGGCCTCTTGGATTTACCTCTAAATTCGGAACTGGAAACAATGTAACACAGTTAGGGCATTGTTTTACAATCATTCTTGCTTGCTCTTTGGAAACTTTATATCTGAGTCTCAAGGTATGGCTAGAAAGGTGGAATTTTTCATGCTCACATTTAGCTAGTGCAACAGGATCTGAAAATAAAATTTCTCCTACAAGAGCTCTGTCAATACAATCATTACCTACAGCCAGTGATCCAGGAAGACCAGAATGAGCTCATATATGACCAATATAAAACTGATTTTTTTCATGCAAGAATGATATTTTGCAATTGTGAAAATAAATATCCTGCTGTAGTATTAAAATTAAATGTATCACCTGTTTCTAACAAAGGAACTGATTGTGCCACGTACAGGCTATCAGTGAAATGATTGAAAGCATCAGTGACAGCCTGAAACACATTTAATACTGCTGTTAATTCAGCTAACTGAGCTGAGAGATCAGGGGTTTCTATGACTACCTGTTGATTATTCATAAGATATCCAGCTCGTCCTTTAGAGGAGCCGTCAGTAAATATCACAAGGGCATTACTCAAATGCTGTAAAGAAGTCATGTTAGGAAATATCATTTCATGCACATTTAAAAATTTTATCAGTTTATCCTGAGGATAATGATTATCTATAATTCCCTGAAATCCTATTTGAGCCATCAACCAATCTGTGCTATGCTGTTTTAACCAGGAATCTTGATCTAAAGTAAAAGGCTGAATGATAACATCTTTGCCAAAATAAGGCAGTGCTTGCTTTCTACCATATGATCATCAGAGCTACTGCCTCATAATATGGCAAGAGATTACGTTTAGGAGACACCCTTGAATGTATCCACATGAGAGGTGCTTTTTGCCATAACAACACTGTAGGAACATGAGTTGTGTTGAAAATTAACAAATGCAGGGGTAAAGAATAATCTATATAAGTAACAAATTGATTTTCAATAGCTCTTTCTACCTGCTCTAAAGCTAACATGCCTTCTCTTGTCAAAAATCTAAGAGAATTTGGATCAGAATTACCTCTGAGAATATCAAATAAAGGTTTCAATTCTCCAGTAGTAAGCTTTAGATAGGGACGAAGCCAATTGATATCACCTAATAATTTTTTAAAATCATTTAAGGTTTTTAATCTGTCTCTACGAATAACTATCTTTTGGGGAATAATAGATTGATCCGTGAGTGTAAATCCTAAATAATTATATGGATCCTGAGTTTGCACCTTTTCTGGAGCTATCTGCAGTCCCTTTTCAGCTAAGGCAACTTGTAAGTCTCTATAACATAAAAGTACATCCTGAGGTTTTTTCCTGCTAATAGGACATCATCTGTGGAATGGGCAATATATATCATTGGCCATTTTTTCCTTATAGGATCAATGACTTGTGCCACAAATTTTTGACATAACGTAGGACTATTAGCCATGCCCTGAGGAAGGACTGTCCATTGATATCTTTTCATAGATTCCTTAAAATTACCAGATGGAACACTAAAAGCAAATTTCTCACAATCCTCAGGGTGCAAAGGAATTGTAAAGAAACAGTCTTTTAAATCCATAACTATTTTATAATATCCTTTTGGAATTCCCACTGGAGATGGAAGTCCAGTTTGCAATGCTCCCATAACTACCATTGTTTCATTTAACTTTCTTAGATCTTGTAACAATCTCCATTTACTTGCTTTTTTCTTGATGACAAATATTGGCGTATTCCATGGGGAACTGGATTCCCTCAGATGTCCTGCTTCCAATTGCTCCTTCACTAGGAAAGAAGCAGCTTCTATCTTTTCTTGAGATAAAGACCACTGATCAACCCAAACTGGAATATTATTAATCCATTGAATTTTATCTGCATGGGGTGCAGGCAAGATAGTGGCCATCATGGAAAATGCTTCAAACCTTTACTATTAGGATGAGGCTTAGGGCCTCCAGATGTTCTAATGTCCTGTTCTGGACTCTGCTTATTAGCTATTTCAATAGGGTTGCACAAGACAAGACCCATTTGTGACAACAGATCTCTTCCCCACAGAGTTAACAGGCAGATTTGACATAACATAAGGCTGGATTTATCCTGAATTGCCTTCCTCATCTCTCCAAGTTAGAAGCTTAGAGCTTCATTTTGGGTTATTGGCATAACCAATTCCTTGCAGATGAGTTATTGTCTCAGACAAAGCCCAGGTTGAGGGCCAGTCTTGTCCTCTAATGATAGTCACATCAGCTCTAGTATCTATTAAACCTTCTAAACTTTTTCCTTCAATAATTAATTTAAGATTAGGTCTTTTGCTAGTGATAGATTGTACCAAGTATACATCAGAAGAACCAACTTTGTCCTCTCTTTTGCCTGATATTGCCTTTAGTTCATTCAACTTATTATTCAATTTCTGCAACTTGATTTCAAACTCCAATTTACTTATTTGTAAATCTCTCTGAGCCTTCTCTCCTGTCATAGTAACCTAGAAATAGCAGATGATGCGTATGAAAGCCACTCCTCTCCACCAGACCTAGTAGATCTGCTTTCTGAGGAAGTATTTTGACTCTCTTTACTTTCCATATCTCAACTTTCTGATTCCTGTGAGCTCAATTTGCTTTCTGACACTCTATCTCTCTCCTCTATGAGCTCCTTCACGAGTGCCCAAAGGCAGAGAGTGAATCTCTCTGCCTGAATATTCCTCAGAGCTCTTCCAATATTTCCCTATGTTCTTTTATTTAAATTACTTAATTCTTGAATCCATGGGCAACAAGATTCTATCTCATCTGAGAGATCTTTCAATTCATTTTTTCCACCCTGATTCTCCTTGCCTGAGGCAACTTATTTACACCCTGTATCATTGCTTTTGACTCATTCAAACCCATTTTCACTGTCACACCCCTAGGTGAATTTAATGCCGGGTCAGCGCCAATCCAACCTAGCCCCATACCCTTCTTGCACACACAGCAACACTTCTACAATATGAAAATAAGGCTAGCATCAAAATTGCCTACCGTGCAGAATGGCATACGACCTTTTATCCTTACCTTCTGAATCTTTAGGCAGAGCTCTGCTTTTGACAGTGTGTCCTTTATAAATCCTTCGTGTCTGAGTCCACGAGTTCGAGCACTATCTGAAACTGCCTGTAGTTTCATGAACTGGGTTCTCTCAGGAGAAGGACCAAAGGACCTGAAATAGAGAATTCGAAATGCAAAGAGAAACCACGAAGTCAAGTTGAAATAGCCCAATGAAGACTTCAACTTTACTTAGATAAGCCAGGGTTTTTATAGTCATAGGAGAAACCGAAACCAACTCTCTAGATCACATGATATTTGCATAACGTAAAAAGGTTCAGGTGCCAAAGTCCCCAGGTTCAGAAGATCTTCAGGCAGTAGGCATACTCAGGCGGTGGGCATGCTCAGGTGGCTTCTTCAAAGAGGAACTGACAGTCAGTAGAGAGCATTTGTCTTAGCTCCCCAGGTGGTAGCCTCCAAGCAGAGACTGCCAGAAGTCCGATGGCTGAGGGGAAGGGGGAGGTAACATTGTACCACAGTAAGAGCCAAGATTTTAAGCTCTACTAAATATAAAACAAACAAACAAAAAGACTATATATTTATATTCATTTAAGAAAATACTAGTAGTGATGTATTATTTTGAAATATACAGTTAATATGTTTGGAGTTATTTAAAATTTATTTTGAGAAAAACATATGTATTTTCAGTATTGCTGTAGACAAGCATCTACATAAGATTGTTAAATTGATTGTTGTTTTATATCAAGTAGCTTTTATAATACTCATATTTATTATTATAATATTTTATAAATGTTAAAGAATATGACAAAAATGTATTGTAGGTATTGAAAGGGGTTCTCTGGGAGGAGTTGGGGTAAAAAGGGAAACAATGTGATTTAATTCTATTTACTTAAAATATGTTTTTAAATGTTAACAAATTCAGATAAATTGATATCAGGTAACTTTTCTCATCATAATGCATAAAAACTTAAATCAAAAAAAAAATAAAGAAATTCAGGGGGAAGGATCAGGGGGAAGGATCAGGGGGAAGGATCTGTCTAAAGAGAATCCATCTGCATCTTAGTTTGACTATTCCATGTGGATCCTGCCATACCATGGATCAAAGTGAGCGGTTTTCTTCTGCTGATTTGTTCTGCTTTGTTTTACCAAAAGAGGTCAAAGTAAGAATTTCACAGCAAGGCTTAAATGAGAGTTCAGCTATTTTTGCACACTCATTCATTATTCAATAGTTTTCTACTCACTACATACCATGTACAAGCCATTTGGACTACATCCCGAATAAAGATGTGCTTCCCTCCTGTACCAAACCCTACCCAGCCCTGACTAGTATAGAATTTCATTCTCTGCAGAAAGCCAGGCTAAGGAGAATTCAGCAAATGCCCTCATTTTCATAAATTAAAATTCTTAGACCTGTTGGTGTGGGCTTGACTCTGCCAACATATTTAAACATCCCTGTTCATTTTAGCAGCATCTCATTAGTAAACATTTCTTCTTCTTTATAATAAAAACACCAAATACTGTATGCTGTTGAGATAATCACACTTTGGAATCATAAATTCTGTGTTTACCTCCTCTTTAGGTGTGGTTAAATGTAAGATAAAATTAAAATAGAAAGCACTCCATGATTGTGTTTCCAAAGTTATTCCACAACAAACCTAGTGCATACCTTAGACATGAGTTCTCTAAATCCTTCGCCTATGTCTCACTACTTTGAGAATAAATGAATGAATGAATGTATAAATAAATAAATAAATAAACAAACAAACAAACAAACCTGGGAAATTTTCATGCCTCTGAGCAATGAACCCAAATAAATCTGCATATAGTGCGGGGAGAGTGGGGGTGTTTAATCTGGCTAAATATGGGCACATTAAAATTGCTATTTTTGACCCAGATATAATACTTAGCAGCTCATCCATCTCTCCTTTCCATCTTTCTGATGGTATGGTGTGAATCTGATGCTTAAGCTCAGTATCAATAAAAATGAATGGCAGACATCATTACAGAGTTTTGTTGAGAGAATTGGGTTAGTAAATCCTGAGAAATTCATAACAGTAGAATACATAAATGAAAAAAGCATTTTTTAAATGAGTATTTATCATTACTTCTTTACATATGGGTAGTAGATAGTGACTGTAGGTGTCCATATACATGTGCATAGCTGGTATTCAGAAACGTCATTAAGGAACCTTGGCTTGGGTGATTCATGTTCAGGAAAATAACTGTTCCATGTGTATTAGGATAAACAGGTACTGAGGACAACATGAGACATACCAGTGTCCTCCGTACAGTTAGTTAGATCATTATCACAACATCATTACATGTTAATTTCTGAGGCAAACATTGAAATAGACACTTAAATTTATAGTTTAGGGTTAAAGACATGTTTTTGCAAAATGCAAACTGTTGAGTATAGACATTTTTCCAATCTATTGCACTCCTTATCGTGCCCGGTTCTAACCCAGCCCAGGTCCTTCATGGGAAGGATGTAGCTGGCATGCTGCTTAGTGAGCTCACAGCCTCTCTATGGGAAGGTGTACCTGAGTCTACCATTTTGTGTTCTAGAATACAGTTCTTCAGTGGGAATTAACACTTATTAGTGAACAGTTTGTATTACGCTGGTAAATTTTTTGTCTCTCTCTCTCACACACACAAGGAGCAAGGGAGGGAGGGAGGGAGGGAGGGGAAGTTTAAAGTTCTGCAATGATGACCTTCTTATGACTGCCAGTAGATGGCGAACTTTACTGCAAGGAGTAGGTGCTGTAGCCTCTGAATTATTCTGAACATTAAACACCCAGTGAAATTTTCGACTCTCAGTTAGAAAGCTCATATGAAATCCAAATTCTCTATGCCCATTTTTCTTGAGACATAAAGCCCAATAATAAATTTAAGTCTTATTCTACTAATGATAAAGTTAATATTTTATTCTAAAGCATAATAATTATTAAAACAACTTTCATTTTCATTGAGAGAACGAAGTGTGCCAGGCATAACACATGTGACTTTTTTTTTTCAGATGTTTGGAAATATTGGAATGGCCATGATCCTTAAGCCACGGCCACCCATCATGTGTTTGTGCCTCTGTTATGTTTTCCTTGGCTGCTTATTTAATATTTAATCAAGTTTTTCATCCCATGCCTTATAGTCCCAGCATTGTGGGTATGAAGACAGAAAGAACTTGAGTCCGGGGCCTGCCTAGGTGAGGTCATGTTAAACAACATTTAGTAAATTGAAGTTATTTTATAAATCTGAAAGGTGAAATTTTCATCCTGACAGATAATTTGGTCTCGTTAGTCAGTGCACTCGTGCTGAACTACACCTGAGAGAAGGCCTGTTGACATCTAGGCACATGTTCACAAATTCACAGATGCTACATACAGTATGTCACCAGGCACAAGGAGAGGCAGGTGTGAGGCTTGTACACACACTAAAAACACCTTAAAATATACAGGGAAACAGAGCAGTGGAGGACAGGGTATGGATTTAAAAAGACCTGGTTTGCTTTGCAAATATTTTATTAAATTTGTCTTCAGTAATCCTCTCAAAATCCCCAGGGTTCTGATGAAGCACACACCTGCTTCTCATGCCCGAGGTGCACACCCCAAGAAAAGCTCCCTGAAGTGCTTTTTGACAAAATTGTTTTCATTCATTTCCTAAATGTTTGTTGCATCTTTAGATACTGACATAAAATACTGACATCCTAGGTTGGTGTGCTTGTGCACACCTTTAATCCCAGCACTCAAGAAGCTGAGGCAGGTGAATCTCTGTGAGTTTGAGGGCAGCCCGGACTACATAGCAAGTTCCTGGACAGCCAGGGCTATGTAGAGAGACCTTGTCATAGAACTAAACTAAACTAAACTAAACTAAACTAAACTAAACTAAACTAAACTAAACTAAACATATTGGCATACTACTGTGGCAAAAATTGATTTAATTCTTAGGCAGGTTTTACACACACACACACACACACACACACACACACACTTCTATTACTCCCAGTATCCAAACAGTTTATATTATTTTATAGTAAAGTATTATTCTGCTCCATTTCAGTTTTATTTCTTCTTTGATTTGTGTGTTGATTTCACTTACCGACCTACCCTGGCTTCATTTTCTTTCTTGCACAGCCTTCAATGTTCTCCAAAATTAACACCGGTAAAAGTGGCTTTGAGTTTTAGAGTTGGTGTGTTTCTTTGCTGTCCCCCTACACAGAACTCCACATTTTTCTTCTCTGACACATCCCTCATGAGGCTACACTTTCTGCTATGCTTCATGTTGATGTCGGTGGCACATCTGGGGTTCTGGGATTTCTCTTTTAGTAAAATCTGTTGTTATCTGGTTAGATTACTGATAAGATTTCCTAGAATAAATATCTTCTTTCTTGATTTCATTGCCATGTTCATTCCCCTAGAATCTTTCTGAAAATCAAAGGGGAAAAGAAGTAAAATTTGAGTCTGTGAGCATATAAATGTTTTCCTCTCTTCAAATTAAATTACTAGTAGAGTTGGGCATATAATTCTGATTTATAAGTGAGTTTCTATTGAGTGTGTGTGTGTGTGTGTGTGTGTGTGTGTGTGTGTGTGTGTGTATAACAGAGTCTTATTACATACTCCAAACTGGTTTTAAATCAAGACCTGCCTCCATCTACTGACAACTGGGATTTTAGGCATACTCACACATAGTCTTCTTGGGAGTTCTAAGATGTTCTAATATCCTCCAGGATGCAATGCTTCAGAGGATAAATTAGAAATGTATCCAATTAATTTAGAAAAAAGCCATAGAATTATTGCTCTCTTGGGGGCATTATTCCAATTTTATCTTCAAAGATAGATCCCTAGAACAGTTTCAGGAAAATAAAGTTTGAAGCCCTTGACTTCAATACATCCACAGTAGGACCTTGTCTGTTTTAACCTGTGAGATGTACGTAACTATTTTGTGTTGCTGTGAGGTTGAGAAATGCTGTATGTGAAGACTTAGGATGTTCAGCACAATGGAACCCACTGGATGACCAGGGCTTTATTTTTTTTTATTTTATGCTTTGCTTTTTAGAGCATAAAATAGATATTGATAAAACACTCAGTCATAAATCAAGAAGTAGGGTTCATTTCAATAGGTGTTTCAGTTAGGCAAGTTTTCCACTAATGACTTTGTAAGTGATATCCTAGTATTTCCTAAAGTTTTACACAGGAGAAGGTAGGCATCAGAATTCTCAGTAGCTGGAGTGATTGACAGCATTGGATTCTCATCATCTGACTGCACTTAGAATAGAGGAAAGGAAGATGTGGAAGAATCCTGCTCAAGGTAGGTGTGTGTGTGTGTGTGTGTGTGTGTGTGTGTGTGTGTGTGTGTGTGTATGTTTGCACTGTGTGTGGATGTGGGCAGGGACAACCTCCCATGTCCTTCCTGAGGCATCATTCACCCTTTGCTGAGACAGTTTCTCATCAACCTCATCTTCAGCATTAGGCTAGGATGATTGGCCAGTGAGTCACTCCCAAGGACCTAGCTGCCCAGTGCTAGAATTATAACTGTCTGCTATCCAACCTGACCTTTTAAGTGTGTGCTCTGGGGATTGGACTCAGACCCTCATGCTTGCAAGGCAGGCATTTTACTGGATGAGTTATCTCCTTATCTCCTATCTTAGTTTATTTAGTGACAAGTATAGAACACTTCTGGATAAATGAAGAATTAAAAATCAATATTACAGCATACCTGTAAGTATTAGTGTTTCACTAATGAGTATGTCTAATTTTTTTCAGTAATTTTAACCTCAACCATTTGCAAATTTAATCTTCATATTTTCTATTTGGTTTTAGATTCATTTTGCAATGAAAACAATACCAAGTGTCTTTCAAATCCTTGCCAAAACAATTCTACGTGTGAGCATTTTCCACAAGACAGCAATTGCTGCTTAGACACAGCCAATAATTTGGACAAAGACTGTGGAGATCTGAAAGACCCTTGCTTCTCCAGTCCCTGCCAAGGAATTGCCACTTGCGTCAATATCCCAGGGGAAAGGAGCTTCCTGTGCCAATGTCCTCCTGGGTACAGTGGGCTGACCTGTGAAACTGCCACCAGTCCCTGTGGAGGGAATGCCTGTCAACATGGAGGCTCCTGCCAGAGAGACCTTGAGCATCCTGTCTGTGTCTGCCCTCCTGGATATGCAGGGAGCTTCTGTGAGACTGATCACAATGAGTGTGCTTCCAGCCCTTGCCACAATGGTGCTGTGTGCCTGGATGAAATCAATGGCTACTCCTGCTTCTGTGTGCCTGGATACCAAGGCAGGCATTGTGACTTGGAAGTGGATGAATGTGTTTCTGATCCCTGCAAGAATGAGGCTGTGTGCCTCAACGAGATAGGAAGATACACTTGTGTCTGTCCTCAGGAGTACTCTGGTAAGTGCAATTACATCTGCACCCTGTACATTCCTTTCATGTTTAAGAATATATATAGGCCGGGCAGTGGTGGCACACACCTTTCATCCCAGCACTTGGGAGGCAGAGGCAGGTGGATTTCTGAGTTCAAGTCCAGCTTGGTCTACAGAGTGAGTTCCAGGACAGCCAGAGCTACACAGAGACAGCCAGAGCTACACAGAGAAACCCTGTCTCGAAAAAAGAAAAAAAAGAATACATATGTGCTCTTATTTTCATTTTCAGTACAATATATGTCTAATCACCTGTAATAATAGCCAAGTTCTAGAAGGTACTAATAACTCTACTGAATTCACTGAATCTGTGAACAGGTATGTACCATCACTACTGCTATTTCCTTAGGAATTCAACATGACTACAATCTTAGACTTGGGTTTTACAAACGTTAAAGAGTATCCTTTGTGTACAGATGCATTATTCAAATAAAACCTATCACTTGATGGACACTGGCTGCTATCATATCTTAGCTATTGTGAATAGTGCTTCAGTGAATGCTGGAAGACAATAGCTATTTTTAAAATGCCCATTTTTAGCTATATATTCAGTAGTAGTACCACTAGATCACATGGTAAACCATTTGTCAGGGTTTTCTGAGGATCTTCCATAGTGTTTTCCAAAATATACCAATAAAATAGAGTTCCATTTCCCAAAATC
Organism: Montemys delectorum; assembly: GCA_019843815.1. Lineage (NCBI taxonomy): Eukaryota > Metazoa > Chordata > Mammalia > Rodentia > Muridae > Montemys > Montemys delectorum. The sequence continues at coordinate 27,523 of JADRCD010206472.1, forward strand.
TTCCCCAGCATTTACTTTTATTCATCATTTTTGAACACCACCAATATCACAGGTTTAAGATCACAGTTTGCAATTCTCTGGTGATCAAAAATGTTGAGAAACATTTCATGTATCTCTTGGGCACCTGTATTCTGCACTTGCAGCATCATGGATGAATCTAGAAGACAGCATATTAAGTGAATTAAGCCAGGCATGAAGAGCCAGTCTCATAAGTGGAACCTAAAATAGCTTACACAAGGAATAGGGTTTAGAATGGTGGCTTCCATGGGCTGGCAGAGGGTGGAACATGGATAAGGAAAGAGAAGATGCTAGCAAATGAGTACAAGGTGATGGATGGGAAGAGAAATAAGTTTTATGGTGCTGTTCCATGGGAACTTGATAGTAGTGTGTACTTCAACCAACCATAAGGAGAATAAAAATAAAAACAAGTAAGTACATGTCTTGATAGATAAGATAGTCTGATTTAGTCATATATATGTATATGTATATATTATATTATATTATATTATATTAATGAATCTACAATTATTTTAACTGAAAGCAAGATACAACTTTAAAACAAGAAGAGTGCCAAATATCTTTGGATTTGGTCCATGGACTTCAAGGAGCCACTTTCAGGACCAGACAGTTCTGGTTTCCAGTCCTTTGTATTTTTTCAGTCGCGACTTAGGTCCTCCCTTAATTGCCCCCAATATATCATGTGGTCCATTAGGAAGAAGACAGGCTAGAAATTGGTAGGTTCTAATACTGACATATGCTCTAACAGATAAACGGCAGCAAAAGCCAGTTCCTATTTCATCTCTTAGGAAGAGAGGATAACGCTATGACAGTCACATTGATTGCGTAGGTGTCAATGATATTGTCTGCACTTTCCAGAATTAATACAAGCTGTCTGCTCTAGACTCAGAAGAGCCACGCTTCTTTTCCGGGTAAAACATTGAAATGCAACCACAAGTCCACTCATAAAATGGTGTTGTTCCCATAAGGCTAAGCAACCAGGCAAAGTTTCATAACTTGGCTTTGCATAAGCCATATTTAAAGTGTAATTACAAAATAGAGTTTACATGAACTAAACACAAGGCCATAAGAATCAGGACTGCCCTTATTGGGATAGGCTTGCTCAGCTCTGAGGATACATATAGTCAAAGGCTCCTTCATCAATCACCTGCAGAAATACAATAGCCTGTGTTCCGGTAGCCTATCTTGGTTCTCATCCCTGAATACCAATTACCCAGAAATATATGAAACAAAAATGTTCAGACCCCTTCCTTCAGAGGGTCAAATTTAATCAATAATTTAAAAAAATATCCAGGGATGAGAGCCAGAAATTAAACTCATATGAACTTAATTTAGAGACTTTTGTTGTTGATTTACTTCATAGATATCCCAATAATACCAGAGCTTGTAACTGTCTTCACCAATTACTAGATGTTCCATCAAAGATGGGTAGGCTCAAGATGGAAAGCCAGAGCTGATGAGAGAAAAGGAAGAGCCTGGGCAATGAGCATAGATGCTCTCGAGTTCCCTGACTCTAGACCTAATGAAACTTAGAAACTGTTACAGTGACCCAGCTACTGCGTGCCACATCTGAATTTAGGGTGATCATAAAGAACTGGGTTTACAGGGTGGAAAAAAAAGGCCTGTGTGCTTCTGAACAGCAAAGCAAGAAAAAGAAATAAATTTAGAAAGACAGAGAGGTAGGAGGGGAGAAAGAACTACAGCATGTGGAGAGGGTTTACACTGTGTGAATCCCCTGTGCACCCTATTGCACTTCATGAGCTGTGTGATTCATTGGCTGCAAAAAAACTGAGCTCAGAGCATGCCACTGAAGCTCCAGGTGAGAGTCCGCTTGCATAAGCAATAGCTACAACTGAAGGTCAGGGTAAGCACTGAAAGCTCTCAAGGTGGAAGGGACTACAGCTTGCATCATTTGTCTCATTTTAGTTTGAGTTAAGCAAGAGATATTTATGTAACTGAGGTCCTCCTTAAAATTAACCCGATTAATAGGGTATACCTTTTCCATTAAGATGCTTGCAGTATTAGAAAACTGACTTGTCATATGGCAAGAAAAGGCTAAATGGGTAAAAAAAATCTAATAAAAAACATGTTGAAATTTCCAGTGAAAGAAATCTATAGGATTCCACCTCACACCAGTCAGAATGGCTAAGATCAAAAACTCAGGTGACAGCAGATGCTGGGGAGGTTATGAAGAAAGAGGAACACTCCTTCATTGCTGGTGGGATTGCAAGCTGGTACAACCCCTCTGGAAATGAGTTTGGTGGTTCCTCAGGAAATTGGACATAGTACTACCAGATGACCCAGCTATACCACTCCTGGGCATATACCCAGAAGATGCTCCATCATGTAATAAGGACACATGCTCTACTATGTTCATAGCAGCCTTATTTATAATAGCCAGAAACTAGAAACAACCAAGATGTCCCTCAACAGAGGAATGGGTGCAGAAAATATGGTGCATTTATAAAATAGAGTGCTACTCAGCTATTAAAAACAATGAATTTATGAAATTCTTAGGAAATGGATGGATCTGGAGAATATCATCCTGAGTGATTTAATCCAGTCACAAAAGAACACACATTGTATGCACTCACTGATAAGTGGATATTAGCCCAGAAGCTCGGAGTACCCAAGATACAATCCACAAACCAAAAGAAACTCAAGAAGAAGGAAGACCAAAGTGTGGATACTTTGATCCTTCTTAGAAGGGGGAACAAAATGCCCATGGAAGGAGTTGCAGAGACAAACTATGGAGCAGAGACTGAAGGAAGGACAATCCAGAGACTGCCCCACCTGGGAATCTTTTCCATATTCAAGGGACTCATGGCTCCACTGCATATGTAGCAGAGGATGACCTAGTCAGTCATCAATGGGAGGAGAGGCCCTTGGCCCTGTGAAGGTTCTATGCCTCAGTGTAGGGGAATGCCAGGGCCAGGAAGCAGGAGAGGATGGGTTGGTGAGCAGAGGGAGGAGGTAAGGAATAAGGTTGTTCCCCCCCCCCCCGGGGAAAATGGGAAAGGAGATATCATTTGAAATGTAATAAAGAAGATATCTAATAAAAAAGAAATCTATAGAAAAATATTAGGTCCTTCATTTTAAAATAAGTCTTTGAAGGACTGGGGAGATGGCTCAGTTGATAAAGTGCCTATCAGAACAAGCATGAAGGCTTGAGTCTGGATTTAGAGCACTCAGTTATAAGTCTATGCAGTTCACAGTTTGTGTCTTTAATTCTAACCTCCTTAGACCTCATTGGTGGGCCTTACTAGCCTGCCCTACCAGTCCCTTTTAGCCTTTCCTGTTCCATTATTCCCATTTAACTCTTTATTCTGTGTTCTATATCCCTTTGAAAGCTTTCTCCTCATGACTGCTAACTAATTTCATGACCTCTATGGACAGTCCAAATGAAATATGATAATCTGAATATCCAAATATAATATCAATAAATGAAGGAAAACATGAAACATTTGTTGTTCTGAGTCTGGGATACCTAACTCAGAATGGTTATTTTCAGCTCTTTTTATTTACCCACAAATTGTATGATTCCATTTCTCTTTATAGCTGGATGTTATTGCACTATGTATCATGCTACGCTTTTTTTTTTTTTTTTTTTTTTTTTTTTTTTTTTTTTTTTTTTTTTTTGTATCATCCATTCATCGGTTGGTGGAAATCTAAGCTGTTTCCATTCTCTGGCTATTGTGAGTATGACAGCAATGAACATGGATCAGTAGATCCGTATATAGTATGGATCTATAGTAGGATGTGGAGTTCACTGAATGTATGCATGAGAGTGGTATAAAGTGGTTCATAAAGTAGATATATATCCTCTTGGAGAATTTACATACTGATTTCTGAGGAGTCTGCACCATTTTTCACACATACACATTCACTCTCAAATTAATTTTAATTTTAATTTCCATGATAGCTGAAGAAGTTAAATGTGTTTAAACTTTCTCTTAGCCAATTGTATTTCATCTTTTGAGAACTCTCTGATGCCTGCATCCCCCTCTCCTTCAACACTTGAAGTCTTAGCTGGGACAAAGTAAAGTGGGGACACATGATATGTATATGATGGATACATTGGTATTACAGGGTATGTTGAGGTGGTGGAGGGACAGCATTAGAGAATTATAGAAGAGTTTAAGTGTAATTTTCAGAATCTTGTTCTACTCAACCCCACTTTATCCCCACTTGAAGTCTTAGATAGGACAAAATAAGTGGAGATAAAGGCGCTGTAACTAAAAGAAGAAGAAATCCAAGTGACCTTTCTTTGAATTCTGATTAGTGGAACAGACTATTCATAGCAGCAATAGAGCGGAGAGCTGCCTCTCTTCTATGCACAGATTCATACACATTACAGACACACATTAATAACTGTATAATGAATTTGCAGAAAGATCCTCTAACTAGAAAGCTTCTGATTCTAAAGAAACATAAAGTGCATTGGGAATAATCACATTTATTATCTGAAATTTAGGATCATAAATTTGGAACATTATTTGTAAAGCATGGACTCTGTAGATAACAGGCAAGGTATTCAGAGTGCTTTGTCATGGCTGCCCTGCATGTGTCCTATGCTCTCTGCCTGTTGCACTGAGTGATGGGGACAGCATCTGGTATGAGATCTGCTGCATACTGATAACATAATGTTTATTATTTAATGGCACAGAATGTTAACATAGATCTCCAATTGTCAAAAGCTACATAATAAGGGACTAATATCTACAAAAGCTACATAATAAGGGACTAATATCTACAAATCAGAAGTTTAGGACAGTCCTTGAGAAAACATGATTTGTTGCAAATATCTCTTGAAGCTATAAATTGTCTTCACTATTTTTTGTGGGACAGTAGACCCAGCCTTACTGGCACACTGAGAAACATTTCCCTGGCTCACCAGCTCACTGTTCAGGGGAAAGGGATAGAGTAACATAAAGTTGCAACAATCATTCATTCAAAGTTAATTGATCATATACTTTGTTCAAGAAAGTATGCTCAATGCCACAGAAAATAGTAAACACTAAGGTCAAAGACCTTGCCCTTCTATAGAAAGAGGAACCAATAAGAAATATCATAAATATATTGGTATTACAGGGTATGTTGAGGGGATGGAGGGACAGCATCAGAGGATTATAGAAGAGGTTCAGTGTAATTCTCAGGATCTTGTTTCACTCAACCCCACTCTTTGAAAGTAGGAAGTGATGGATGAGGCATTACTCGTCAGGGGCACATCCATGTGAGGTGAAAGACAGGCCATATTGTTGCAAGTACACACAGCAGACACTGTAGCATCAATCTTTTAGAAGTTCTTACTGAATTCTAAAGATAATTTGTTTTATTCTGGAGATATTGGGAGAAGCTATTTAAAATGTTTCAGAAAATATTAACATAATTATGTCTGTATTTGTAGGATCACACATTCAGTGGTTTTGAGGAGACAGGTTGTATAGGGAGACATGATGACGAATGCTGAGGGTCATGAAGGAAATAATAGTCAATGAGAGTAAGGCCTAATGATATTGGACAACTTTCAAGTTTTTCCAATAGAATGTTTTCCTTCTCAAAGGGGGGGGGGCGACAAGTCAAATCTTATATACTGTAATATTTTAATTTTGATATTGATAGAATCCAGTGACAGTTATAAATAGCAAAGGCAGTTGGAACATTTCTACTGCAACGTAGATCAAGAAAAGAGAACAAAGTCACACTTAGTACTACTGCTGAGCCACTTTGGAATCTGTCAATGTTTTAATACATGATTTGTTATCCTGGGTTAGAATCACAGTAATAAAAGTTGTGTAAGCACAGACAGCCCTTTTTATGCTTTTAACGTTTCTTTACCAACTGACCAGAACACAGGGCTAGTGGATGTTTTTGCTAAGACGACAAACCAGCCTGTCCAAGCTTTTACCCACTATTCTGTATACAGCCTAACTAAATTGTTACAAAGGAATAAAATAACAAAGAAAAAAACCCACATTGACCAGTACACGTTAGTCTTCCAACAAAAGTACAGTTAACAATAATTTTGTCCTAAAAATAACTTATTTGTTTCCACAGATGACAAAGTCACAAGCTGTTGTAGGCAGCGATCCTCACAAGCAGCAGCTGCCCCACTCTGTGCGACTTCTCACAAGCACACTGAGTTAATAGCAATTAGAGTAGAGGAGGAGAATTATTTTGGGTAACATAACATTTGACAAGTGCTTTAGTAAATAAAATATTGCCAAACAACTAAAATATTTTCACTTTGCTAAAACTTTTTTGGCTTTCTGTATTGGATTTTCTCAAAGGCGTGAACTGTGAGTTGGAAATTGATGAATGCGGATCCCATCCATGTCTACATGGTGCCACGTGTCAGGACACTCTTGGGGGTTACTTCTGTGACTGTGCACCTGGATTCCTTGGAGACCATTGTGAACTCAACTTCAATGAATGTGAAAGTCAGCCGTGTTTCCATGGAGGTCTATGCATAGATGGAAGAAACAGGTCTGTGTTCTGTAGACGACTAACAGGCTTACAGAGACCAAGGTCTATTGTACAACTGTGGTGAACTCCAAGCTCGAAATTCCTTCATTTGAGTCATGAATTGAATTATGCTTTAAGTAATGAAAAGTTACAGCATTTTACATAAAAATATTATTTGGTTGACATCTGTCCTGAGTGAAGGTTTTCCAAGGTTGAGAATTCTATATATCATAGAAAAGTACCAACAACTAAAGCCCATGTAATAAACCTGTTATAGATAAGAAAGACGCAAAAGCAATGCTATCAATTGTTTAAATTGTGAATACAATGTTTATATTTATGAAAATAAGGAAATAAGTGAAGTGGAAAAATAAATCCTTCAGAATTTTTCTGTAAATGATGCTGTGAAAGCAATAATATTAAATTGATATATCTTGGCTTTTTAGCTGTTTGGGAAATTAGGTGAATATATTTGACAAAGCATAATATCAGAAGTATAAGTCAATTCTGATCCAAATGAGAGTCTCTCATTGGTTTTCAGGGAAATGGGCAACTCTACATTATAACTTCATGTGATAAAAATAATGAATTTATATAGTGATAGCCAAGTTCACATTCAAATAATATATCCCTGTAAAAACATTGTCATATTTGCTTATACTGTGAATATTGCATTATGAAGTGCAGAAAAATGTTTAATGGCATTGAACTTAGAATTCCTTCATTTGATACTTGCTCAGTGTGCGGCATGGTAAGTATTACTGTTCTAAAATTGTAATATATACTGTTCCTCAATTGTAATAATGAGTCTGTAGTAAACATGTTTCCAAGAGTTCACATCATTAATGTTTTACAAAAGTAGAAATAAAATGACTTTTTCTCTATTTAATAAATCAGATATGGGGCTGAAGATTAAGTTCAGTGGTAGAGTACATGCCTAGTGTATACAAGGCCATGAGTTCAATTCCCAATAGTGCATGCATACACAACCCCCTCCACACATACACATAAAGAAACTCATAACTTCAAATCTAATTTCATAATTACTGAAATTCAAAGAGAGCAAGGAAAAGCATGTGTGCTTCATATATATCCATGTTATTTAATAAGATAATAATCTTTTTAAATAGAGTAGTGAGGTTGCACATGTCATTTTAAAAATATGAAATGCCATTTTAAATCACACCCCACAATTTGATCTGACTTTTCCTAGCACTCAAATAATGCACCCATGCTGGGAGGCTACACTCCTGGGGACAGCTAACTGGTCATTTAGAGATGGAAGGGTTGGAAAGGCTGAAACTTCCAAGAAAGTGAAACCCCTGTAGTGCATACTGTTCTCTCTAGAGAGCATCACAGCAGATAACACAAGGGTTTGGGTTCTCATGGGAAGGCAAATGGGCTGGAAACTTCCTTTCATTCTCTACTCTTAAAGGTACCGTGACTTATTTCTTCATTTTATTGTTATATCTCCTAATGCCTAATTTGGGAGAGGATTGGCCAATGTAGTTTGAGTTTATCTTTACACAGTGGAAATTAACATCTTTCCTATAATTCACGTGAGAAAATGGATGCTTACATACCAAAGGAGCTTTTAACTGGAATCTCTAATTCTGTGAACTTGGATGTGTTCCTTTAATTTAGGACACGAGTCTGTAATATCTCACATAAAGTAGAGTTTAAATATTTTGATCATCATTATTATTTATGGACATACATGTGCATGTATACGCACACATAGGCATCTCTCTCTCTCTCTCTCTCTCTCTCTCTTTCTCTCTCTGTGTGTGTGTGTGTGTGTGTGTGTATGTGTGTGTGTATGTGTTTGTAAGTTTTGAGATTAAACCCAGATTCCCAAACTTGCACAGCAAGTGACTGCATGTGCTAAACCATCTTTCTACTCATACTTTTTAGTATTTTTAATTAAACTAAACCATGAACAGATTTTTTTTAACTAATTGAGACATTAAAAACCTTGTCCATGCAATATCTGCCATTTCCTGATCCTTAAATAGTCCAATGTCAGTGCTTGGTGGTAAATATGCACAGCCACAGGGAATGCATTATAAGTGTTCTATGGCTGAGCATCCCCTCAAGATACCCTTTCTACCTCACATAAGTTTGCAGATCCACTTTTAAACTTTACAACGCTAAATCATTGAGGAGAGAGACATCACCTCAGTTAAGAGCCACCTTAAATAAAAACTCAACAATTGTCCCCCAGCAGATTGATTTGTGACACCGTGAGATAAATTTTGTAGATGAATGAATAGAAAGACCCCTCTCCCACTACCGCCACCATGAGTAAAGAGACACCTTGTTTATGGTGGTGTTCTTACATCAGTCAGGGGCAGAGCAAATGCGTTTGTTCATCCTAGTTTAATCCCTGGCTTAGTGGCCAAAGTGATGCCTAAGACTCATAAAAATCAAATCAAACCCAGGCAGCACATTATGGGACGAGAAAGACAGAGACCTGGGGACTGGACTGCCATGCTACCTTCAGACCTACATTCCATTGCATGACACAGGCCGGCATAGAGACCTGCTTGCCGACACACCATGTACCACAGATAGAGGAAGTTACTCAGAAGCCCGCTATCTACATACCTTAGCCTGCAATGGGAGCCACCACAATGTGCAAGTATGTGATGGTTAGACGTGAGAGATAAAGTAGTGGAGCAGCTTGAGCATTATGAAGAGAGATGGAATTGGAGACTTGGGGATGGAGAGGAGTAGCCTTTTGTCAGTTGACAGCCTTACTACTTGGGGCCATGATGAGGTCCCAGGGAGAGTTGTCTCTGAGAATCAGGTCTGAGTCCATGGCTACACAGCAGCAGGGATCAGGAGTCTGTATTAATGTCTGAGGATCATTTTACCACTAGAGAACATGGAAATGTCTCTGGTTAGGACAGCTTCCAGGGATCACGTGGATATACAGAGGCTGTACATACATAACTGGCCCTGCCCCTCACTGGATGCAGCTCTCTGGATCATATTACCACTAAAGAACATGGAAATGCCTCTGGTTAGGACAGCTTCCAGGGACCATGTGGATGTACAGAGTCTGTACATACATAATTAGCCCTGCTCCTCACTGGATGCAGCTCTTTGGAGAGTTGGTCCTATCTCTCACAAGCTGAGCACTCTGGCTAGTGGGCCCTGCACTTTACCTGAGCAACACAGTAGAGTTGCTCCTGAGGGCAGGGATATGGTTGAGCCAGCCCTAGGGGTATGAGAGCAAGAGAGCTCACTCACCACTCCTAGATACTCTGCAGTATCCATGGAGAGCTGGGTCTGGGGCCATGAAAGCAGGAAAGCTAGCCCTCTTCCCTTCATTGGCTGTAAGACTCAAAAGAGCATGCCCTATACTTCCCTTGTGCAGTAGAGTGGTGGTGGTGGACTTGATAGGCAAAGCACAGATGAGCCAGTCCCAAGGGTGGCCTAGCTCTTCACAGGCTGCAGAACTTGAAAGACTGGGCCCTGTATCTTGCATCTCGACGGGGCAGCACAGTAGAGCTGGCTCTTAGAGGCATGGGTACTGGTGAGCCAGCCCCAAAGGCATGCAAGCAGAAGAGCTGACTCTGCGACCTGCTTATGCCAGCATTGGGTGGCCTAGACAGAGCAGTGCTGGAGAGCTCATCCTGGTGGTGCTGATAAGGAAGAGTCAGAGGTTAGACCAGCTCAGCTACTACCCAGGCAGAGATTCAGTGCTCTGAGTTGGCGCACTCCAAAATCTGTATCATCCATGGATGGTTGAGATGCATGAAAAGGTCATTCTTGCGATTCCAAAGCTGCAGGCTTTCCATGACTCAGGGCAACAACAGGATAACTGGGAGGAATCCCAGTGAGGATTCAATATTGATGGTGTCACAGAAGCCAGAAATCTGCAACCAGATCATTGCTCATTGTGATGAATATTTGCAAGTAAAGATGTGTGGATAGAAGGATATACTGTGGAACATACTGTGACATACTACAACTTCTTCAATAATATGCTTTGGTTGTTTTGTTGTTGATGGTGGTGGTAGTGTTGTTGTTGTTGTTGGTATGGTGGTGGTGGTGGTGGTGGTGGTGGTGGTGTGTGTGTGTGTGTGTGTGTGTGTGTGTGTGTGTGCTGGGGATGAGGAAATGAGCAGACGAGTGGTACTGGGCTGTATGATGTAAAACTCACGAAAACTGAATAAAAGGTTAAAAAAAGAAATAGAAAGACTAAAATATTCATGTAATAAAAACAACACTGTAATCATAATTATGAGTACTTCTATTTAGTAAAAAGTTATTTAACTTTTATAATAGATTTTATTTGGTATAAATTATTACCTACTAACTTCACTAATACTGATAATTTTATTTATTATAACATTTAATAGTAACTAGTATCCTGATATACAGTACATGATGTTTCTATTCTTCTATGCATATTTAATTACCATAATAATCTTATAAGTATCATAGTCTTACGTATGCCTGAGAAAAACAGTTTCCAAATAGGATTATATGAATCTTACTGTCGCTTTTCAAGTCAATAATGCTAAGGTGTTGATGTGGAAACACATAACCTTGTAGGTCTACAGAAATAAATTCATGGTGCTTTTGAGGTAAGTACTTCAGGCTGATAGATAAATGGGGACAGGATAAAGAGTGTTGATTTCAAGATGACCAAGAGTTGACGTCAAAATTTCACTTGCTCTCTAGCTACCACTGTGACTGTATGGGTAGTGGATACACAGGGATGCACTGTGAGTCCTTGATTCCTCTTTGTTTGTCAAAGCCTTGTTACAACAATGCGACATGTGAAGACACTCTTGACAGCTATACTTGTCACTGCTGGCCTGGTAAGTGAAAAATACTTTATTGGGTTTTGTTTGTTTGTTTGTTTTTGTTTTCTCATTTTTACTTTCACTAGAAATAAATTGTTCATAGAAAGTAAAGTAAAAATTGTTGTCATTAAAGGCATTAAGCCAACACTTTTCAACTTTACTCTTTGAGTTGCACTCATCATTGTCCACACAGTATTGATATTATACTATACAATGTGTAAGACATACTACAACACCAATAGCACCAATGACTGAAACCCTCTAGGTTTAGAAACATGGCAATGGAAGCCTGACTCCACATAGTTTTCCTGAACAAACATTCACTGAGATTGTTTTCATCTACCTATTATCCCAGACACCAAAAATACATAAAAGCAATGTGTTAACCTTTTAAGAGATTGTCTTGTAATTTATGAAGTTAGTCAGGCTTAAATTATGCTGCCCAGACAGTATATCGAATGCTTCTCCCAATATATAAAGAAAACAATGGGCATTCTTATAAGATCAACAAAAATATAGGTTAAGCACATAAAACTATAGTGAAATTAACATATACCTAGAGAGTCAAGATGTTGCAAGAACCATCAGAAAGCAGTTGGTAGTACTTGAGAAATATTTTTGGTAAGTGGAAAATATTTTTATTAATTCTGGAAACAACTTGATGTATTTTTTAAATTTAATTTTCTTAATAAGATTTTGTTAATAGAAATAGCAATTATAGTATTTTCCCTCTCTTCTCTTTTGCTTAACTGAGAAAAATTGAAAACTTATGAATACTCCATATTGTATAAAATAGACTAACTGTGCATCTACCACTGTTTTCACTGATTTTTTTATTCTTCTCAAAAAAAGAAAGTTAACCCTGTATTGGAAAGCAGTCATGAGATGAACCACTCCAGTTAGTAATAGCTTCTGGTTAAGAAATGTTTATTGTGCCTTTTGGTCTGGGCCATTGCCTTGAGCAGACCTTGGGCACAAACTCCACAGCCAGTCCCACAACATCCAGACAAAGCTCCACTCCCAGGTGCTCTAATAAGCCCAGGATCCCAGGATCACAGGAGCTTGGTCACACCATTATCTCAGAGTCCCAGAGACAGCTTGACTCAAAGGAGCTCTGACACACCCAGGATCTCAGCATCACAGGATCACAGAATCACAGGATGCCAGAGACAGCTTGACTCTGAGGAGTTCTGACACAACCAGGATCACGGGAAGGATGAACTCCAGTCAGATATATAGTCAGGGCAGGTAGCACTAGAGATAACTAGATGATAGGAGGCAAGCATAAGAACATAAGCAACAGAAGCAAAGGTTACTTGACATCATCAGAACCCAATTCTCCCACCATAGCAAGTCCTGGATATACTATTACACTGGAAAGGCAAGATGCAGATCTAAAATCACTTCTCGTAATGATCATAGAGGACTTTAAGGCCATAAAAAACTCCCTTAAAGAACTACAGGAGAGCACAGGAAAGCAGCTAAAAACCCTTAAAGAGGAAACACAAAAATCCCTTAAAGAATTATAGGAAAACAAACCAAACAGGTGAAGGAAATGAACAAAACCATCCAGAATCTAAAAGTGGAAATAGAAACAATAAAGAAATCACAAAGGGAAACAACACTGGAGTTAGACAACCTAGGAAAGAGATCAGGAGTCACAGATGCAAGCATCACCAACAGAATGCAAGAGATAGGAGAGAGACTCTCAGATGCAGAAAATACCATAGAAAACATTGACACAACAGTCAAAGAAAATGCAAAAAGCAAAAAGCTCCTAACACAAAACATTCAGAAAATCCAGGACGCAAGGAGAAGACAAAACTTAAGGATAATAGATATAGAAGAGAGTGAAGACACCCAACTTAATGGGCCAGTAAATATCTTCAACAAAATTATAGAACAAAACTTCCCTAACCTAAAGAAAGAAGCCTATAGAACTCCAAATAGACTGGACCAAAAAAGAAATTCCTCCTGTCATATAATAAAACACGTTGCACTAAACAAAGAAGGAATTTTAAAAGAGTAAAGGAAAAAGGTCAAATAGCATATAAAGGCAGGCCTATCAGAATTATACCAGACTTCTCACCAGAGACTATGTAAGCTAGAAGATCCTGGGCAGATATCATACAGACCCTAAGAGAACACAAATGCTAGCCCAGGCTACTATACCCAGCAAAACTCTCAATTACCATAGATGGGAAAAACAAGATATTCCATGACAAAACTAAATTTATATACTATCTTTCCACAAATCCAGCCCTACAAAGAATAATAGATGGAAAACACCAACATAAGAAGAAAAACTATATCTTAGAAGAAGCAAGAAAGTAATCTTTTAACAAACCCACACAAACCTAATTCCACCACCTACAACAAAAACAACAGGAAGTGAGAATTACTTTTTCTTAATATCTTAATATGAAAATTAATATTACCAACATATCCTAATCGATTGAAATCCAAAAATATGAGGAATTAGAAGTTTGTTGACTGTCATCCAATGGTCTCTCTAATTTAATAACTGGAGAAATAGGTCCAATATTGTATAATCCATATACATTTTCAGCTTCTTTGTACATGACAGTGTCTTGTTGTGTACAACATAAGGGTCTTGAACTCTTGCTTCTCCTATCTTAGCCTCTCTTTTAGTAGTATTGCTTATTTCATGTTTTTATACTATACTATGGTTTTCAGAACAGTTTACATATTTCAAAGTATTTATATAGTCAAAGGAATATAGACAAATAATTTGGAAATTGGCTTCTAAGAGAACAACAAAGAGTGAGGCTGAATGTTTTGCTTGATATTTGTAATTATTGTATCAAATTTGAAGAAGAAGAAAAACTTACAAGTTACTCTTGTTCTGAGATGAATGCTTTTCAAAATCATTACAGCCAATGAACCAGAATCTTACCCTCACACAATGTCTGTGCCACCCTCCAAGCAGAGCTATTTGTTCATTGAAACAGTTAATGGATGACTTCTTGGATAGACCATCTTAATACACACACCATTTCTTAAATGAATGTAACCTGTTCCTAGTGGGCTGAAAATGATGACAATCACTCAAGTCAGATAGCTTTGACAATAGCAGGAAATATGTATCCAAATAATTGTGCCTATAATTCATTCCTTGGCATAGCAGAACTCTCAACTTTTAGCTTAGCTACTATGGTAAAATCCTACTATGGTGATGCGAGGGTCATTGAAGTACAGCCTTATTACAATGAACTCCAACGTCTAAAAATTGTTCTTATTTTGGGTTTGTACCACAGTAAGAGCCAAGATTTTAAGCTCTACTAAAAACAAAATAAACAAAGAAACAAAAGGCTTTATCTATTTATGTTCATTTAATAACAAATCCATCATTTTATGATTGGCATAAAATATATACTGTGTTGAATGTAATAAAAAAAGACATTAATATTTAAATATACATCTTCATGTTACCTATTCTAAAGAAAGATTTAGACCCATACTATCATTTTATACTCATTGATTAAACTTATATGTACCTTTTCATATTAATTTTTAAGTTCAATTTACTATGAATAAAATAAACTTAGGTCATGTTAAACTGTTTTTTTTTTTAAAAAAAAAGAAAAAAAGAAATGTTTATTGTCTAGGGAATATTGAATGATATTTTTTGGTCAATGTACAAAAATAAGTTTTTATTTTTTTTTCAAAAAGAAGTTTTTAACTCCCTGTTTTGCAAATATCAGTATGCTATGTTTTCCTGTTTCAGAAAATGAACAGGAGTTAGCTGCTGTCCTCTGATCATCGTTATGCTATCAAATACTGGTTTAATAAAAACTATATCATCCTGTATTCTCATCACAAGAAATTCAGTATGAGTGACACATTTAAAAGTATCTGGGAGTCAAAAGGGCATATCTAATTCTGACAGGAGTACAGTATGCTAAAATAGAAGTTGGGTACATAAATAGTTACCATGAAATTATATTAAAGAAAATATTACCACTTTGAAAATATGATTGAACATATCATAAATCGACTCACTGACTCAGAGACTTTGTACAAGTAACAGAACTACTCTTCAGACTGATATTTTACTCATAAAAAAGGTGTTGACAATAATGTTCACCCCCTAGAGTTGTTTTAGAAAAAAATCCAATAATGAGATATATGAATCTTAGCTCAGGTTAGAACATAGAGATCATTCAACAAACACTAACTAGTTAGTAAAATTGGGCTGATCATTCTAAGCCCTATGATTAGCACCAAGCAGCATGTTACTGATTTTAGGAAGAAGTGAGGGAGGGAAGGGGGAATGGAAAGGAAAGAAACAAGAAATGTCGTAGGCACACATAGAAGGGGCCTTGTCCCACCACAGGACTTTGGGTGACTGTTGAAGACCATTTGACTGTGTTGGCTCATGGTGGGGAAATGAGGATGAAGAGACCAGAAGCCAGAGCTCAGAGACACTTGTGTCCACTGCAGATATGGGTCAGGGAAGTCACATACCCTGGCCTGTTGATTTACAAAGAGTTCTCTTGCAGTTCAGTGTAAGTTAGTTGAGTGAAATAAAACTAAGGTGAGAGATTTTTGAACAGAATAGAGTACCTTGCCAGAACTAAGACATCAGTCGTAGAACACGGATGAGAGGATAAGGTGATATTATGGCTGGAATATAAAATGTCCTCTACAGCACAAAATCAGGGAACCGTTTCAAAGGTGGGGCCCTAGTGGGGCACTAGATGTAGTTCTTTGAAGATTATTTCTAACATACAGTCCTTCCCACTATTAGTTTCTGCCACCTCTGGGTGACCCAATTTCCCCCATGCCTTCCCTATTGTGATGGTCTCGAGGATTGTTTCTCTGTTAGGCATCTTTTTTTTTTCTTTCATCACATCTATGACAAAATAACTAACAGTGGCCCAAAGAGTCATGTAAGAGGTAAACTACATGGGTATATTCAACACTACTCAGAATCTAGATTTCTGTCTGAGATCACTGTGTGGATGGTGTGTCACCCTAGATAGAAAAGTGAGGATGTCTTTGTACCCTTGCTCACCGTTGTATAGAATGAGATTCAATGCTACAAACCACTTTATAAGTAGGGAGAAAAAAAACATTGTTCTGACTGTAAAAGCACTCCTAAAGAACACATTGGCAAGAATCATGGCTGCTGCATTTGTCTTAAGGCCTTTTTTCAAAAGTAAATAATTTTGAGAAGTATCTCAAAACTTAAATGTTTACCACAGATGCTCAGATAGAATTGAATATGAAAAATAAAACAAACAAACCAAGAATCCACATGTCCCGAGGCTCCGATTCAGTGTTGGGTCGTTTCTCTGTACAGAGATTTATAGAGAAACTTGTTAAAAATATTGACTGTGGTCTTGACTGAAGGAGTCTATTTATATCTGGTTAAAGAGAACAGCAACTAAAATTCCCTCCAGAGCCCCGGTGGTGTGGAGAGAACCGGCAAACACATAAATCAGGACTTCCCTCATGCTCCTGATTGAATGAGATAATGCACGAGCCGGAAAAACAGGGAAGGATTTATTATAGTTCTAAATCTCTTCCTAACCTGCCTGGTGTGCTGGTGTGTGAGTTTTGAGTCTTAGAACAAAAAGAAAATTACAAACAGCGTGTGCTTCTTCCTTCCTTCTTTCCTTCCTTCTTTCTTTCCTTCCTTCCTTCCTTCCTTCCTTCCTTCCTTCCTTCCTTCCTTCCTTCCTTCCTTCCTCTTCTC
>JADRCD010206472.1:51533-83644 GCA_019843815.1 Montemys delectorum
CTTCCTTCCTTCCTTCCTTCCTTCCTTCCTTCCTTCCTTCCCTTACTCTCTCTTGTTCTCATTCTTACTCTCTCCCTCTCTCCCTCTCTCGATCTCTCTTTCTTTCTTTTAAGACAGAGGCCAGTTCCAAAATGGAATAAGTTTGGCCTCTCACTCACCTTAATTTTTAAATTAATCTTGTAATGTATCTTATTTTCTACTCATGTAGAAATCAATGTGAGCTGTGAACACATAGTTTATCTCTAATATATTTGTGTAGTTACCTCACCCTTAAGAATATTGCATTATCCCATTTCTATTTCATACTCTTATCTCCTTTTCTTCTTCAAAGTTATTTGAATTGGGTATAGTGATGCATTTTATACAGCTACTTTGCATTTTTCTGGGAACAAAGTGGAGATTATATTCCAGTATCCTCAAATATTGTTTGGGATAATACAAAGGGGATTCAATTAAAATGAGAAGCCATTGTTGTGCCTTGCCAGAAAACTATATGGCTGTTCAACAAGAGGTATAATGTAATAGAAAAGTCAGAATTGATAAAAAGCTGACCAGAATGATTATGTTAGTTAAAACACCTGGCAATGGCTTAATAAATTAGTATTTTCAATTATGTGGAATTCCAAAATTGTGTTCCTGTCATCAACCTTCACCCAAGTGGTGATTCAATGATAAAGTTGTCACACTCTTCCATAGGACCCCTCTGTACTTCCACCAGCAATGTGTAAGTGACTGACTTCTTCAGATTCCATTAATCTTGGCACTCTCTGTGTTGTTAAGATTTTCCATGTATATCCACTAGGTCTCATTGAATGTGTTACCCACGTATTCTGTGTCTTCACCAATTTTCTGTCTGGACAGCTTGCTATTCACTTAGAAAAGAGACTTGAAATCCCTGTCTACAATGTCAGGATTGTTTCTTATTTCTGCTCTATCAAGTTTTGTCTTATGTATTTTTGAGGCTTTGTTGTTTGCTACACACTTTATAGTTACTGTATCTCCCCAGGGGTTGATCCTTCTACCATTATGCAATATCCCTGTCTCTGTATGAATTTACTTTGACATCTACTTTATGTGATGTCATTGTAACCACCCTGGGATTTTACAAGGGTCTCATTTCATATCTTTCCCTCCTCTTCTATTCTCCACCTGCCCATGCTACTGAATTTGTGGTTCCTTTAAACAGCATATTTTTGAGTTGGTTTTAAAATTTTATTCTGTCAATATTTGTTTTGTGGTTAGTATATTTGGGTACTTTTACTTTTTAGTATATTAGAGATAATTTATTCTTTGCTTTCTGTTTGGTGATTTTATTCATGACTTCCTGTGAGCTACTTGACTCAGTTTTAAGATTACATCTTGATTTTATTTATCATATGTTATATATATTTAATGTTAATAACCTTGGGCTTGTCTTATCAATCTCCCCACTCTGAGGTGAAGTATAGAAGCTTTGGCCTCACTTTAGATCAGATGATGTTGCAATTTTTATTTTAATGACTAATGTGAATTTTTTTAAAAAAAATGATATTGCCTATGTTTTGCTCTCTAATTTTTTTCTTTCATCCTATGGTCTCAATTTTTTTCTTTGTTCATTTTCTTTCTGCTCATTAAAAAGCTTCTAATTTTAAGGGTAACTCGGGGTTAGCAATGACTTCTTTTTCTTGTCTGAGAAAGAACTTATTGTCGACTTATGCTAGAAGGAGAGTTTTGCTAAATATAGAACTTGTTCATGACAGTTAATTTTATTTAGAACTGTATGCTACATTCCTCTGTACTCCATAGTTTCCTTTTACTATCATGCTTTTTCATTTATTCTTTGAGAATTTTTTTTACATGTATATGATGTATTTTGAGCATATTCATCCTCCCATTCCAATTCTTCCTGGAGCCCTTTCTCCACAAGTCTCAGCTGATTTTATGCCCTGCCCCTCTTAAATTGCTGAATAAATTAATGCTGCCCATATGCACATTGGTATGAAGCTACCAACTTAAGCATGGCTATTCAACCAGAGGCCATGCTCCTAAAGAAAACTGACTCTCTCCAGTAACAGCCATAGGTTGTCAATAGCTCTTCTGCAAGGGATTGGGGCTCACTACTCCTTTTCCATCAATGCTACATTGTTAACTGGCTTGATCATCTGCAAGTCTTGTTCTGGTAACCACAACTCCTGTGCGTTAAAAGAGTGACAGAATATTTTCTTATCCAGAAATAGAATTTTACTCCAGTCCACCTCTGAATCATAATCTTTTTGCCCCTCATTTGTGATATTCCAGAGTCTTGAGGAACTAGTGAGTGAAGTGTATGTCTCTTTTGACTCAGAGGAATCTATTGGATTGATGCTTATTGTTTATACTTTGATCACATGTGAATCTCAGTATTTTTTACCCCCAACCACAGAAAGAAGATTATCAGATGAGAACCAATAGCCATGTTATTGCATAGCTATCTTGTAGAGAGATACATATTTTCAAGACAGTTTGCTGATGTATGCATTTAGCAAAATGACTGTAGTAGGTTCATCCCTGGAGCTTATAACTCCCCCAAGTAATAATTCTTGTCCAGATGTACAGTGATCAACATGAGTTTCCTTCTGTGACTAGGTCTTAAATCTTAAATCAGAAATCACTTGGATACCTTAATCCCATCTACGCCATTAGTTTACCCACTGCCTTATCTTGTCAGGCTATTCCACACAGCTTACGAAGTTTCTAACTAGGTAAGATTGCTGATGACTGTCCTCTCAGCAGCCTACCTAGTACCTTCCTGAACCATGCAAGCTAGCCAAAGGGCAGACACTTCCAGATCAGGACCAGCTTTATTCTACAGGTCTTATAACCAACGTGTGTGGTATCTTCTAATTCTAAGAAAGGTGGAACTGGAGACTCAACAGAACTGAGAAACAGGTAACCTATCCAATTACCTGAGATGCTGATGAGGTCCTGGCATAGACTGCTGCCCAGGGCCATGTCTGACTCCTTAGACTTGCTGCAGTTGATGTCTGTGTCCCGGCATTACCATCACAGGCCAAGTGGATGTCCATGGTCTGGGCTGCCATCAAAGGCCATGGATTGTAAGGGCAGTACATGCTGATCTGAGTGGCTTCTGTTGCCACCCAAGGCCACTGGGACATTTAAGCCCAGTCTGTTGCTGGAAATCTGTAGTCGATCCTATTGTAGTTGATGTCCCAGGCCATTTTACTACCAAACGCTACACAGATGTCCCTGGTCTGGACTGCCGCCTGAGGTATTGTGCTGAGTTGGTCCTGTCCGTCATTTGGGCCACACCATAGAACTGACCCTGGTGGCATGTGGATGGGTGAGCTGGCCCTGAAGGCAGGAGAGCAAAATAGCAACTCCTGCCCCTTGCTGGCTTTGGCATTGAGTGAGCTAGCCTAGGCAGTGCTGGAGAGCTTGCCCTGATGATATGGGCACAGAATAGCTGATAGGCTAACAAAATCAGCTACCACATAGGCCCAGATCCAGGGCTTTTAGTTGCTCCACCCCAATATCTACCCTGTATGAACTGCCAGAGCATGTGAAAAGGCTGGTCCTGCAGATCCGAACTTCAGGACTCGTTTCAATGAACATTTGCAAATAAAGATGTATGTGAAAAGGATATACTGTGTGACGCACTCCAGTTTCCATGGTGCAATTTTTAAAAGTTATTATTCTATCTTATTTTATATTCTTTTCCAGGGGGAAGTTGCAAGGGCAGAGAGCCGATACAAAGGGCCAGGGAGATGAGGAGGATTGGGGTGCATAATGTGAAATTCACAAAGCATTGATTTTAAAAAAGAGAATTTAAATGGAACTACCAACACCAGGAATTAGTGCTCCTCCTAGAAGCCAACTAAAAACAATGGCAGATATGGGTTACCTCCTTTTAAGTTGTTTGTGAGGATTTTTTTTAGAAACTCTCCCCAGTAAAGGCTGTTATAACTGGTCTTGTTGGAGACAAATGAGGTACCCTTGGCCATTGAGGCGGTATGGTTTCTTTCTTTATCTTTAGTTTTTTGTTTGTCTTATCGTCCCTTTTCCTTTAGGTTTCAGAAGGTAACTTATACTGTACTTTCATGTTCCTGGATTTGAGTTTACCCTACCAGTGATGTACTCAGTATGCTAACAAGCTTTGCTGTTGCTAGGGCAACCAGTTGGGATCCATCTGTTCCATAAGAAGGCTTATTTTGCTTTGTAGTTTTGTGTGTGTGATGCCTTGACGCCATTGTCTTTGCTATTGTAATGAAGGGAGACATTGTGGTGGGCAGTGTGTAGCAGAGGAGGTTGCCTTGCTTTATGGCAGCAAAGAATACGAAAGGGAAGAGGAGATGCTGGAGTCCTAATTCAAAGCGGTGCACTAAATTTAGCTTCACTAAGCTCCATCCTCGAAGATTTCCCCACAGAAGAGTGACTAGGTTTTTTTTTTTTAAACTTTTATTGCATTAGGATGAGAAAAGTTGCATGATTTCAGTTTGTCTGAATTTGTTAACCTTTAAAAACATATTTTAAGTAAATAGGATTAAATCACATTCTTGTTTCCCTTTTGTGCCCCAACTCCTCCCAGAGACCCCCTCTTCAATACCTACAATATCTTTTTTTGTCATATTCCTTAAAATTTATAAAGTATTATAACAATACAAATGAGTATTATAAAAGTTGTTTGATGTAAAACAAACAATTTAACAGCGTTATGTAGATGCTTGTCTACAGCAATCCTGCAAAAACATACGTTTTTCTCAGTATAAATTTCAAACATCTCCAAACATATTAACTGTATATTTCAAAATTATATATCACTACTAGTATTTTCGTAAATGAACATAACTATGTAAAGTCTTTTTGTTTGTTTGTTTTGTATTTAGTAGAGTTTAAAATCTTGGCTCTTACTGTGATACAAACCCAAAATAAGAACAATTTTTAGACATTGGATTTCATTGTAATGAGGCTGTACTTCAGTGACCCTCAAATCACTGAAGGATTTTACCTCCATCATAGCTAAGCTGAGAGTTGACAGTTCTGCTGCGCCAAGAAATGAATTGTAGGCACGATTTTTGGATACAGACTTCCTGCTATGGTCAAAAAACTATTTGACTTGAGTGAGTGACTTTATTCTCAGCCCACAGAGAACAGGTTACATTCATTTAAGAAATGGTGTGTGTATTAAGATGGTCTATCCATAAAGTCATTCACCAGCTGTTTCAATGAACAAGGGTTCTGCATGGAGGGTGGCACAGACATTAGGTGAGGATAAGAATCTGGTTTATTGTGATGATTTTGAAAAGCATTAATCTCAGAGAAAGAGTAACTTATAAAGTCCTCTTCTTCAAATTTGATACAAGAGCTACAAATGTCAAACAAAGCATTCAGTCTCATTCTTTGTTGTTCTCTTTCCTACAAGCCACCTCCCAAGTTAATTGTCTATATCTCCCTTGGGTATATAAATACTTTTGAAATATATAAGCTGTTCTGAAAACCATAATATAGTGTAAAAACATGAAATAAACAATACTACTAATAGAGAGGCTGAGATAGGAGAAGCAAGATTTCAATACTCTTATGTTGTACACAGCAAGACACTGTCACAAACAAGCTGAAAGTGTATATAGATTGTACCATGTTGGACGTATTTTTCCAATTACCAAATTAGAGAGACCATTGGATGACAATCAACAAATTTTTAATTCCTCATATTTTTGGATTTCAATCAATTAGGATATGTTGGTAATCTTAATTTTCATATTAAGGTATTAAGAAAAGGTAATTTTCACTTCCTGTTGTTTTTGTTGTAAGAGGTGGAATTAGGTTTGTGTGGATTTGTTGAAAGATTACCTTCTTGCTTCTTCTGGGGTGTAGGTTTGCTCCTTATGTTGATGTTTTCCATCTATTATCCTTTGTAGGGCTGGATTTGTGGAAAGATATTGTGTAAATTTTGTTTTGTCATAGAATATCTTGTTTTCTCCATCTATGGTAATTGAGAGTTTTCCTGGGTATAGTAGCCTGGGCTGGCATTCATGTTCTGGTAGGGTCTGTATGACATCTGCCCAGGATCTTCTAGCTTTCATAGTCTCTGGTGAGAAGTCTGGTGTAATTCTGATAGGCCTGCCTTTATATGTTACTTGCCTCTTTTCCCTTACTGCTTTTAAAATTCTTTCTTTGTTTAGTGCATTTGGTGTTTTTATTATTATGTGATGGGAGGAATTTCTTTTCTGGTCCAGTCTATTTGGAGTTCTGTAGGCTTCTTGTATGTTCATGGGCATCTCTTTCTTTAGGTTAGGGAAATTTTCTTCTACAATTTTGTGAAAGATATTTACTGGCCCATTACATTGGGAGTCTTCACTCTCTCTATACCTATTATCCTTAGGTTTGGTCTTCTCATTGCATCCTGGATTTCCTGGATGTTTTGGGTTAGGGTCTTTTTGCTTTTTGCATTTTCTTTGACTGTTGTGTCAATGTTTTCTATGATGTCTTCTGCCCCTGAGATTTTCTCTTCTATCTCTTGTATTCTGTTGGTGATGCTTGCATCTGTGACTCCTGATTTCTTTCCTAGGTTTTCTATCTACAGGGTTGTCTTTCTTTCTGATTTCTTTATTGTTTCTATTTCCATTTTTAGATTCTGGATGGTTTTGCTCATTTCTTTTACCTGTTTGATTGTGTTTTCCTGTAGTTCTTTAAGGGATTTTTGTGTTTCCTCTTTAAGAGCTTCTAGCTCTTTACCTGTGTTTTCTTGTACTTCTTTGAGGGTGCTATTCATGTCTTTCTTAAGATCCCGTATCATCATCATGATAAGTGATTTTTGATCTGAATCTTGCATTTCCAATGTGATGATGTGTCCAGGACTTGCTGTGGTGGGAGAATTGGGTTCTGATGATGCCAAGTAACCTTGGTTTGTGTTGTTTATTTTCTTATGCTCCCCCCCCCTGCCATCTGGTTATCTCTAGTGCTACCTGCCCTTGCTAAATCTGACTGGAGTCAGTCCTTCCTGTGATCCTGGTTGTATCAGAACTCCTCAGAGTCAGGCTGTCTCTGTGACCCAATGATTCTGGGATCCTGTGACCTTGGGCTTGTTAGAGCACCTGGGAATGCAACAGCTTCCTCTGGGTGTTGTGGGACTTGCTGTGGAGCCTGGGCCCAAGGTGTGCTCAGGGCCCAAGGTCTGCTCAGGACACCAGCCCAGAGAGACTGGAAGGAACACAAACTACTCTGCTTGGGGAGTTCCTGTGTGCCTGGTCCCACAGGTCCCAGTTACTCCCGGTGTTGGGACAGATGTTGGGTCCTCCTCACCTCTAATCCTGAGAGTTTCAGAGCACCTGGGAGTGGAGCTTCCTCTGGGTGTTGTGGGACTTGCTGTGGAGCCTGGGCCCAAGGTCTGCTCAGGACACCAGCCCAGAGAGGCCAGAAGGAACTCCGTGACTAGGTTTTTTACACGTAGGCCTTTGTTGGGTGGATGCTCACCCAAACCATAGCATTCAACATTTCAAATCTTTGGGATTGGGGTTTTACCAGATTTTTGAAATTTTTAGGTAATTTTTCATTGAATGGTCTATCAACTCCATGTTCTTTTTCTACTCCTAGAACAATAATACAAATTGTATGTCTTTTACTGTTTTTATAAAAGTTTTGAAATTCCCTCTCTGCCTTTATTGTTATCATTTTATTGCTCAGACTTGGCAAATTCTATTGTTCTATCCTCAAACAAACTCCCCTTTCATCTCTTTTTTATTAATGTATCCAAAGAATTATTTCTTCCATTGTGTCTTGTAACTATACAATTTCCACTTATATGTGCTGTGTTTCTAATAATGTTTGCCTTGTTTATCTCATACTGCTGAACTTTCATTGGTCTCTGCCAATGGTCATTGACTGGTTGGTATTTGTTTCTTCATTGGTGAGGTTAGAATGTGTGTGTGTGTGTGTGTGTGTGTGTGTGTGTGTGTGTGTGTGTGTTTGTATTTACAATATACAGGTCATAAAATAGTGGGTTTCTATACAGCTTTCTCAAAGATATTTAATGTCAGCTTTTCTCTGTGCCTAATCAAATGTTGTGATGAGCTTCCTCATGCTACTGTAATGTAGAACACATCTCTTGATAGAGGTAGGAAGTCTCAGCAATGCTGAGGTAGTAAAAAGATACCATCTGTTAGTAAGATTCACTTATCCTACCAGAAACATTCTAGATCCAGGAGCCCAAGGAAAAGAGAACTGTTCTATAGCTTGGCACCTGATGCTTCCCAATGGTTAGAAGGTGTTTCTTCATTGGTAGGACTGGAGCTAAAGATCCACGGAAATAAAAAGGCTTCTGTGGCTGGCCAAATGTTTTGATAGGCTTCTCCTTACCACTGAGAGACAGAGACCATGGAACTGTAGCATAGTCCCTTTTGTGGAGGTCTTCCAGGCTGAAGGGTCTGATAGAGATGCAAGCATTTCATGGGTTATTGAGGTAGAAAAAAAAAAAAGAGAAAGTCATGTAGTACAGAAGATCTATTCATGATGCCAGACAGAATTTAATGGAAATTATAGAACCTAAATGGCTCAATAATTTAGAATTTTATGCAAGTTCATGTGCTGTGTACGAAAACTGAAAGAGGTTCTGATGACCTGTATTTTGTCCTTGAACTATCCTCTCCAACATGAATTTGAAACTCTTGACTTATATTTTAAGTGTTAATGCCTCATTTTGGTTCCTCAAAATATAGTTATATGAATAGTTTTAACAAGTTTCTAAACCATTTCCTAATGAAGTCCCACTTTCAACTCTAACTGTGTCTCTTCAACTCCAATTAGCATCTATTCCAACTACGAACAATATTGGCATCTCTGTAAAGCTCCATTGTCACTTCTGGGGCTGTTTCTCCCATCTGCTCTCTGTGTGGAAAGACTGATGTGGGCAGCAGGGGATCCTGAATGTCCTGGCTTCAAACCTCTAAGCAGGGTTCCTCACGAAACACCCGATGAGAGCCACCTGGCACGGTGGCTACGCACAGAGCACCAGTTCTCAGGTTCAACTGTTTTAAGCACTTGCTAAAAATGTATTCATTCTTTTTTTCCTAAAAAATTAAAGCCTGTGCCATGTAATAATTAATTTCTGTTTTTTTTTTAACCTAAGTCCAACTAACATAGTCATATAGGACCAAGCATCATCCAGAGCTTCACATAGCCATGAAGCAAAGAAGCTTATGACATAATATCTCCTGGTGAAGTGAAATTTCCAGTAGAACTAGTTCATCTGTTAACAACATATTAGACTCATTGTTTTTAAGAAATATTTTTTCATAAAATTCAAATTTGAGGATATAGATTCTAAGTAACTTGAATAGACTTTTTTTTTGAGGCAGGCTTCACTATGCAGCCCTGCCTCATCAAAATTCACTATGTCCCATATGGACCAGGAGCATCTTGAACAAAAAGAGATAGACCTGTTGCTGCCTCCCAACTGCTGAGATTAAAGTTTCAGCCACCACAACTGGTCCTACTGAACACATATTTCATACATGTAAAATAAACCCTAGCTCTAACTATAGAACATTACAGGTAAGAGTGTAAACGAGTCATGAAAGAAGACTTAAAGCTATTTTTTTCTCTAGCTTCAACTTTGTCACAGTTTTTCTTTCTTTTTTTTAACTTTGTGTGTGTGTGTGTGTGTGTGTGTGTGTGTGTATGTGTGTGTGTGCATGTGTGCATGTGTGTTTTATATTTCTTTGGTTTTTGTAAAGATAAATGTAGGGGTACAACCTCTTTGTACACAGATTAAATTTAAAAAACATACTTGTTAAATGATTACTACCATTAATAAAAATATGAAAGTAACAGGGGAAATGTAGTGACCATGATTGTGAGTAATAATCATCATCAGACAACTCTGAGATCCGTGTATTGACCAACAACTCTAATTAAATAATTATATTTCCACAACAAAAGAACATAGCCATGGCCAACCCTTCAGCGGGAACCACATCATCAAAACCGGACCTGGGGGTATTTTATACAAAGGTCTTGTTTTCATGTGACAGATGGGCTCACCCACACTTTAAGAACTTGAAGGAAGGCAGTGCTTTCTAGTGACAGCAAGGTGCTTGTTACAGTGAAATGTTGAAACTTTTTGAAGACAAGTCTGAGGATCCTGGAAGTTGTGCCTTAAGCAGATCGTACTACAAGCCCTCATTAACTAAGTTTGCTTCTCAGGACTTACCTTGATATCTCTCAAAATTGTCTTTAAGCATGTTAGTTATGTGTAGGAACAGTATTAGTGGGTACTGTGACTTTACCGTCAGTTCTAGACTGCCATTTTGTAGCAACTATTTGCTAGTAGAATTCTTTTTTTCTGACATTAACAGAGGGCAGGGTTTGGGCAAGGTACCCTTGAAGCACCTGCCTAATGCTGCGCCTTCTGCAAACTGCAACCTAAGTGTCAGCCGGTCTCAGTTCAAGGGTAAGTCTTTAAAGCCTTGGGATGACTGATTCTCTTATTGAGCTACTCGATACCTCTTTCCTAAGCCATGTTTTTTGTTAGACCTTGTGTTAGTTACCTTTAATAAGAAACATTGTATTAAAAAAATAAAAGGAAGGAAGAAAAAAATAGCAATGATACTCAAATTGTAATAGACGAGATTTATTTTAGCTCCCAATTTGAGAGGTTTCAGTTCATGATTGATTGGCCGTGTGTGTGTGTGTGTGTGTGTGTGTGTGTGTGTGTGTGTGTGTGTTGTCAGTCAAGTAAGCAGCATGTCACAGCTTCAGCATTCCTCAAAACTGTTCACCTTAGGACCAGCACATAAAGCAAGCGGAAGAGGAAGATGCATATCCAGCCCTGTGCCAATTCCTTTGTGTCCATGGCCGGCTTGACCAGCTTTGTCTCTCCAATCCATTACTGAGCAGGACAACATTTGTTAATTTTATCCTTCCAACTTCTCTACACCAACAAGCAATTGGAATGTGGCTGTAGAAAATTTCAAAGGCCATACATTGAACCATGGATCACTTTAAATGTATGACCCAAAAGCACCAAAGGACGTTTGTCACTAAACGATAACCTTTATAGAGTTCTCCTTTTAAAGATGTCCTTTATATAATGTATATTTAAATTTCTGACACTTCTTCCCTCTTTGTTACTCTAAATTGATTATTGTTTCTAATTTTACAGAAGAAAAACAAGCACATTGGTTTTCCTCCAACAAATGCATTAATCATTTATTTTATTTGCTTTACAAGCCTGAAAGTCATCCTGTTACTATTTTGTGAATGTTGGCAAATCAAATAAGACTTGGATCAGAATATCAAGCAAGCACAGAACATAAGTGTTCTATTAATTCCTCTTCTCCTTGCTGTGGCAAAATACCTGAGAAAATGAACTAATGGGAAGAAAGATTTATTTTAGTTTATGGTCCATGAATACAGACCATCACGGCAGAGCAGACATGGTGGCTACTGGATTTCTTTGGGATCCTGGAGCTAGCAGCATGACTTGTTGCATACCCACAGTGTCAAGCCAAAGAACTCCCATGAAAATGAGTTGGGGTATAAAACACTCAGGGCCATGCACCTGAGAACCTCTACTCCAAGCTAGACCACTTCCTAAAGTCTCCCAAATGGAGCCAAACTGGAGACTTTCTGTTTACCTTTGTGAACCTGACATTTCATAGTCAACCTAGAGCACAGCATGTACCCATTTTTGTCCATTACTCAATTCCCATAATACTGACAAACCAGGCTTTTCTCTTCATTGAAAGGAATTTATTTAATAAACTGGTGATCTTTGCTGTCTGTAAGGGTATTATGTTTATCTCAGACTCCCTGTGCATTGTTTTTCAGACAATAGAGCCCATTCTTATGAAAGAGGTCGCATGTGCTTTGCATAATGCCTTTTCAAGTCCACAGTCTTATTTTGTCTATCCTCACTTTGACCTTTATCTTCAGCATTATTTCTTGGTCAATAGAACTCATTCTTATGGGAGAGGCCACAGTTACTTTGCAAAAATGCATTAAATTTGCTAAGGAGTTTTGAAGTAGTCAGGTCTTAATCTTAATTGTTATAATTGTCACAAGGAAACTTTTTTTCCAAAGTTGTACTGTGGTTAGATGATAAATAAACTCCTCAGTCAAAATCAAACTGCTCAGGGTCAGACTCTCAGTCAAAATCAAGCTGCTCAGGGTCAGACTCTAGAGCCAACACCAGCTAAGTCATGTTGAACTGGATATCTTTTTTGACTCATGAAGATTGTTACCTGCCAGCTGTGGCATTTTCAAGGACATCCACAACACAAAGGAGAGCTGCTACCTGGACACACAACACAAAGGGGAATACTTTACTTGCTGGAATTGGTTGTTAGGCTTGATACATGGAGCAATCCCACTGAATGGGTGCAGGACCAACCAAAACTCAAAACCTACATCTGCTCAGGCATCAGGAGACATGCATTCATTATGTTACTAGGGCTGACACAAGCTTTTAGAGGTCTTTCTGCACTCATACACAGTTGAAAAGAAGGCAGGTTCAGGAGCAATTGTAGACTGTGTTTAGCTTGGCACCATAACTTATGTCAGCCAGCTTGAAAAAAAAAAAGCATATTTTGTTCCTTTAATACATGGAAGTAGATAGCAGTCATAGATGAGTTTAAGTTGACAGCTCCAGCTGCTGCTGGATTTACCTAGACAGTGTCATTTTTAGCCAGTATGTAGTGCAGAATTTGAAGGACAAAGTGAATCTAACTGTCCTTTTCTAAAGTTTGTAGGCTCTGAGGTGCTTATCTCCTAGGTATTCTCCTTCCACAGCAAAGAATTCACTGTGTTCTAGTTGCCTTAACTTTGAATTTTTGCCAATCATTTGCTCTGGTCTCTGTCTTTCAGCCAGAAAAGACCATTGTCAGTGAGAAAGCACTTACAGGGCCTGGGGATATACAGCCTAAGGGTAAATCACTTGCCTACCATACGAGAGGCACTGCAAAAATTAAAACACACCAACAAAAGATAAAGGAAAGATCCATTATAATTTCGGCTTTAGCAACTTGAGTCACTTGATAAAAGTTTATTCAACCAAATGTTCATTATTTTTATGATGTAGAATCATGCTGACTCAAGAGTAACTTCCATGTTGTTAGGTTTGTGTCTCTTAATCTCTATACATTGTGATATTGCTACATCAATTGTCAGTTTATCCTTCAGGGTAAAAAGACCTTCAGGCTCCTGACAGAATAATATGCTTTTAAGATAAATATGTATAACCCCTTGCCCTTCTTATCTTGATCATTTATTGGTTCTTGGAACTAGAGATAAATCTTTCCTGGCAATGGCCACATTTAATTCGATCTCTCACTAGTTTGGGTCTATCTTAAGTCTACAGTGTCTTAGAATCACTTTTTTATTAGCACTCTTTGTGACCCTCCTGAGTACTCCCTGATTCAACCACCGAAGACATTGTATGCTGGATGAAGTCTAAGGACTGCCTTTTCTCCCATCATGCCCCTCTCACTGAGAGCAGCATGAACAAAACCAATACTAGCTGACTCCTGCCTTCTGTCTGTCATTCAGACAAATTAACAAGTAGCACAATGGAGCCCCTTGCTCCCCCACACTGTCACCGACTGTGGGAATGGGGACGTTGCTTGAATTAGAGTCCACAGAGTCTTCTTTTGTCTATCCTCAAAACCACCCCACAAGGTGCCTCTCATTTGCTTGTTTGTTGGGAAAAAAAAAAGCCACATCTCAGTAAATATGTTATCTTTGTTGCTAGAACTATTGCGTCTGAATTTTAACTTTATCTCATTTATAACCAAATCAGTTAGCCTGTGGTTGTTTCTGAATTTGTGGTCAGAGACAAGGGACACTATTAGATTATGCAGCATAAGCATAAGCTAAGGAGGTTCTTCTTGCTCGTGGGGGTGGAGGAGAGAGGGTCGGAAATTCAAGGTTATGCTTGGCTACATAGTGAGTCTGAGGCTAGCCTGAACTATATGAGACCTTGACTAAAAGAAAAAGGAGCATATGACCCTAAGCCTACCCCTTAATAAATTGTCCCATACCCGTGAGCATATAGAAAGAACTAATGGCACTCTTAGTTATTAATATCAACAGCAACAAAAATGTGAAGTGGGAAGGAGACGGACTGGGCACTCGGTGCAGCTGGGAAAAGGGTTTTGTGTGTGGAGATGATCAAAGCACCTGATATAATGAAGAACAGCCTGTATCTGTCTTGGGCTTAAAAGCCATCTTATAGTGAAGACACACTAGCTTCATTCCTGCTTTCAATTAAACCTCTGCTTCTTAAGGATTGGACTATCCCCACCTGCATGTAACCTTAACTACAAATGGTTCTGTACTGCCTGTTCCAGGAATGGTGATCATGCCTCTTTTCAAACAGTTGTTTACAACCATCTTGCAAGCCTACCTTTGCTTCAAAAGGTAGGTTTGGCCACCGATGGCTATCTGAACATGACTATGACTATGTTGTTATGCCCACCCTGCAATCATGTCTTTGTTTGAAGAGGTTGTTAGGACTAACTTGTTTATCCTTCGACTGTAATCCTGCCTTAGGGGGAGGCATCCCTAGTACAGGAATAAAAAAAAAAAAAAAGCTTACTTTAATTAGTTTCTCACTTTAGTTACTTTGGCCATGATAATTTGGGTCAGTGGTCTTTCTTCTCCCATCTTTGAAATTAACAATAAATGCAGGAAAACTTCAAAGAATGGATTGAAACTACTTAATAGAGGCTTCACATACATCTCAGGACTCTACAGGGCAAATGTTAGCCAAGTTTACAATGTCAAGAGAGTAACAGTTAAAACAGTTAAAACTTTATCACAGCTTAAGAAGAGTCCTTCATCCTCGTAAGCCAGATATAATTAGTTGGAGCTCAGAATTCTTGCTCCAGTTATAGTCTATGCCAATTTTGATAAATTAAATTTTCTATTCCAGTTGACACGTCACAATTTGAAAAATGTGTTCTCTGTATATCTGATTGATCCTCCATTTTCAGAAGCATGTAACACCTTAAATTTCTCAGGTTACTTTCTTCTAATCAAGGACCTAAAGATTTGTAAGGAAGAAACTCAAATGTAATATAAATGCTTCTATTTTTGGAAAAGCTTTAGGTTAAAATTAAAGGTTTTAAAGACACGACTGGACCAGTTTTTATGATTCTACGATTGTGTTTTTTAATGGATTGCTTTACAGCTGCAGAAGTTACTGCTGGGGATGTGATTAGTATCGTTTGTGCAATAAAACACTTCATACTTTATTTTTACACTTGCTGTTACCTGCTGGAACTAGCTTTGAGCCCAGCGTATATTTCTAGTTCATTGCTTGTGATAAAACTCATTTTACTTGTTGTCTGTATTAGGAGATCTCACTGTGTTGAATTAACTTTTCAAGGTAAAGTCTTAAGATTCTGTTTTAACTATAATGAAGTCATTTGTTTGTTTTTCTCCATTTTGACTTTCTTATTTAATTGACCTATTGTCTGTGCAAGAAGGAAGGGAGATAAATAGGACTGGCTTGTACAGGCAGGCCTTGTGGGCACATGTGAAACTACCAATATTTTCCAAGTATCACATAGTGATACAAATGCCACTCCATCCAGAACTATATTTCAAGTTGAACCAAGCAAAAAGTGCTGCTCTCCACAGAGAAGCTCATATCTTAGTTAAACTTACATTTTAGGTCAATATATGTTTATTATTGAATTTTCTGGTAGTGTTGTTGACATAAATTAAATTGATTATTCTACCTTTGTTTTTTCTTTCTTTTTTTCTTACCTGCTCACTTACTCTTATTTGCTATTCTCTCCCAGTTACAGTGGCTCTTAATAACTCTATTGTGTGAATAATCCTGAGATCCAAACCTTTACTTTTTCTGTGAGAGAGAGAGAGAGAGAGAGAGAGAGAGAGAGAGAGAGAGAGAGAGAGAGAGAGAGAGAGAGAAGGGAGGCAGGAATAAAATTGCTTGCTAAACCTCTGAGCTTCAGCCCTTTATACTCCAGGCCTCATTTTTCCCATTTCCCTCAATGAGGAATATCTGATGAAACATTTAATAAATGGTGCATACCATTCTACTGAAGATCAGTGACACACACTCTGCCGAAGTCACGCTGACAAAACTGCACAAGTATGAGAAGCCTCATTTTGGTTTTGGTTTTTTACTCTTTTGTATCTGTTTTTCATATCATACACATATATAAGTTTGAGCTTGTGGCTAGAGAGGTGGCTCAGCTGGATCAGCTTGCTATAAAGGAAGCACTGTTTATCTAGCACCCGGTCAGGGCTGTACG
Source organism: Montemys delectorum (assembly GCA_019843815.1). NCBI lineage: Eukaryota > Metazoa > Chordata > Mammalia > Rodentia > Muridae > Montemys > Montemys delectorum. The sequence continues at coordinate 67,790 of JADRCD010206472.1, forward strand.
AGAGCCTTCTTTTGAAGACAGCAACTGGGGCAAATAAGGATCGGAACAGGTTATAGTCAGTTGGAGCAAGCATCTTTAATTAATTCTATTTTAGTTTTATGTACGTGGATGTTTTGCCTGAATGAACATCTGTACAACGTGAATGCTTGGTGCCTGCATAAGCCAGAAGAGGGTGTCATATCTGGAGTTGCAGGCTGTTGAGAGCTGCTGTGAATCAAAGTGGGTCCTGTGAAAGCAAAGCCAGTGCTCTTAACTTCTGAGCCATCTCTCTAGCCTCTGAGCAACAATTTTTAAATAGTTAAAACTATCAGAAAGTAGAACAAAGCATTTTTACAAAGGAAAGAGATTCTGTGTGACTGGGCTGGGTTTTGGATACGGAAGACAAATCCCTGCAGCGGTGGTGCTTGGGGAACATTGGCACTTCTTAAACTTGTCCCCTCCTTACTGCCCAAGAACTTTTTTTTTTGGAACATATAGAAATATGGAAATATCTATACATGTCAAACATTTACTGATAACAAAAAATGTATTTTAAGACAGTTTCTTGATATACGTATAATTTTACCATTTATCAAAAACAAAGCAAATTTATATATTTATAAGATGGATTTGTGTCTGTGTTAACACAAAAACTTGAGTCTCAGCTGAACATTTAATAGCTCAGGACACTAGTCATCTTCAGTGTTTTTTCAGAGTTGATCAATATTTTGATTTTATGATCAATAATACTGAGGATGATACATAAATGGAAAAAAAAGAAAGAAATGGCAGAAGCACGTTCAGGGCCGTTCCAGATAGTGGAGGAAATTCTACTCTAATCCCAAACCAAAATTATTTAGCAATTTTTATAAAACTGGACTCAGTGACTTGGGCAGTGCTGAGGATGCTTGCATCAACCTTGGCAGACATTTATGCAAATGAAAGCTTCCTGCTGTGTCTGGAGAAATGCTTCCTTCTCGGCTGGGGAAAATGGCCATCTACTCTTCACCAAGGCACAGAATGGCAATAATGATAATGATAAAGTTCAGTGCAAGCTGTTTTCAAAACGTATTGATAGGTGTGGCTGGGATGGTACCTTCTAGAATGAATAGTATGCTTCAACAGCAAGCTCCTATGGCTATAGGATAGCTCCCCAAATGGTATGTGGGGTGTTCAAGGTGCTGGCAAGGTAGCGATCCATTTGGCTATTTAGCTCATACTCCTTTGCTCAGTGCAGTCCAGAGCACTAAGAGAAGACGTTTTAAGTCTTCTAAATTAAGATTGGCATTTAAGGAGTCAAACTCACTTGTCACCAGGCAGTGATAGTGCATGCCTTTAATCCCAGCACTTGGGAGGCAGAGACAGGCAGACTTCTGAGTTTGAGGCCAGCCTGGTCTACAGAGTGAGTTCCAGGACAGCCAGGGCTACACAGAGAAACCCTGTCTCAAAAACAAACAAAACAAAATAAAACAAAACAAAAACTGACTCGTCACTCAATATCATAGCCTACAGGAAAAATAAGTGGTAAAAGCAATGTTGACAATGCAATCTTAGCAGTGATTTACCAGTGCTCTAGCAGGGCCTAATTCCTGCCACAGTGACATAAGAAGTGGAGCCCTCTCATCTGCCTCCCATGTGCTGGAGACTTGCTCCCTAGCAAAGGCTGGAGAGGTAGAAGCCCTAACAGGAGGAGGGGCAGATATCTTCCAGTCCTTTGGAAGGGGACAAGACACTGGACACATTTCCCCCATTTATTTATTTATTTATTTATTTATTTATTTATTTATTTATTTATTCGCTTTGCATCCCAATTGAGTTTCCCCTTTTCTAAGTCCCACTCCCTGTTACAGAGCACCTCCCTCCATTCCTCCCTCCTCTTCTCCTCTAAGAAGGGTGAGACCTCCCCTCGGTACCAAACCCCACCCTGGCACATCAAGTCACTTCAAGACTAGGCACATCCTTCCCCATTGAGGCCAGACAAGGCAGTTCAGTTAGGGGAACAGGATCTACAGACAGGCACCTGAGTCAGGGACAACCCCTGATACAGTTATTGAGGGATCTGCATGAAGACCAAGGTGAATCTCTGCTACATATGTACCGGGATATAGGTGCAGCCTATGTATGCTGGTTGGTGGCTCAGTCTCTGGGAGCCCCCAGGGGTTCAACACTGGACAGTCTACGATCAGGCAGACAGGGAGCAGCTCTTCTGGTAAATTAATAAATTCGTAAATGTATTATATAAAGAGTAAAGGCAACTAACATGGATTCCTGGTGGTAGTATCGAGACAACTATATACATATATAATGAAACTCTATTCTGTACTAATCAGTGGAAATGAGACTTATCCTCAGAAATGAGTTGTCAAGCTCATTTTTATATAAAGTCTAGGATGAAAAGTGAGATTGAAAAGTTAGCCTTTTCTTCACTCGTAGTGAATGGTGGCAAATAGGAGAGTTATCTATGACTAAAACACACGTATGTAACCGTGTGTACAAAGCTCAGCTTCAGAATTACTTCATCTGTATGTACTTTTTCCATGGGAAAGTTTGCTTCGTTTCCTGACATATACAACAATTTCATTTTGTGATGTAGATGGTTTAACTAGAAAAATGAATCAAATAAAGTGGTAGGTTTTTCTGCTTAACAACTATTCCTCACAGGACCTGGAGTGATTAAATTGAGGGCCACATTCACTTTGAGTCACCTATGAAACAAATATTCTGGAACACCATAAAAAATTTTTGAGTAGAATTGTTTTCTGCATACTGGGGTGGGAGTTTGAACACTGGCCAGGATCTTCCCTCTATCTGTTTCTCTGAGTGAGCTTTAACGCCATTGACCTGGCCAAATTCCAACACCATTCATTTAATCTTCCCTGTCCCAATCAACCTTGAAACTTTAATAAGGCTCTATATTTCATATCCTAACCTACTTTTATCACATCTCCTAGAGGAGTCACCCAGCTGTGGCCATTCGCATTGGAGCTAGCTAGATTTATCTAGCAGCTGAGGGTACCCCCACCCCCACCCTGCTCTCATTCCACCCCCAGAAACAGGAAGAAGCTTGGTGATTTGTTCCAGTAAAACGATTCAAATGGCTTAAGCAGATAAGTAGGAGACTCCAAATACTAAAATCAATTTCCCAAGCATTTCTCATAGTACATTCGTTGGAAAGATTATCAAAGTACCGGCTGAGCATTTAACTTCAACCAAGTAAAATGTTACAAGAAATTAAAGCGCCAGGAAGCTTTATATGAAGAGGCTCTCCTGAGCCTCTGAGGCCTTTTTGCTTTCGAGTTCTGACTATTGGCTCCGTGCACTTTGATGTAGCCTGTCTGAACACATCACCACAGCAAGCTACACAAAGTCGCCCAGCAGGACTGATGAGGTCCCGGACATAGCACAAGTGTGTGTCTGGCACATCCATTCTCTCCTTCTGAACTCTTCTTATTGGTGAGAATTCTTTAACACACAAAGCCTGCTCCCCAAGTCAGTGGGGAAGGGGAGGGTTTCCTCAGACCCTCCATGTATGAGGAGGGCTGCCTCTTTTCTTGACCTCAATATCTCCCTGGAACATATTTTACAGTTTCTGCTGGACATAATTGACAAACAGATTCACCCAATCTGTAAGACAGGAAACACAAAGATACCTCTCTGAAAGAATGTCTTGCCATCATGGAAGAATTGTGTCAGTATCTTTTCTGAGATCTACCTTCTTATTCCAGCAAGAATAAAATCTACTAACCAAACCAGCAGATCTGATATTTGAGTCATCACTCTTAAATCCTGAGGAAACTGTCAGTTAATGACAATTTGCAAATGTTCATGTAAGTGCTGCCTCATAACAGCCCTGGCTAATTTCTAATAGGTAGATGCCTCTTTCGGGTTTACTCTCCTCTGACTTTTAAGACATTAATGAGTTGAATTCTCACTATTGGCTCTGGTGCACCTTGATGCAACATGTCTGAGAACATCACCAGGACAGCAATGCTGTCCTAGCATTGTATGCTGGAGAAGTGAGAGGAGTTTCCTATGATTTAATATCATTTAATAGGGAAGTGAGAGGAGACTAAACTATGCCTATATATACCTCAGTCACTCACTACTTCATCTGTATTTTATAGGGTTATTTAGGACATAACAAAGACACTGGCATAAATGTCAATTCGTAGTCTGCTTTCATCCACACAATATTGACTTTAGGTCCTCTAATGATAGCTGAAAAAGTTTCATCTCCATGGAAAACACAGGCAAAACTTAATCTGTGTACAACTTAAAATGTTTTCTCATTAAGGTTGATTCATCTTGTCCTGTGAAATAAATCCTGCCAGTATAATACTGTTTGATTTGGTCAAACCAAGAACCTATATAAAATGAGTGAAGACATGAGAGTATATAAGTAAATGTAGAATTTTCAGGTGACAACATAACTCATTGCAATAGTAATAAAGAATATTATTTCTTTCTTAAACACAAAAACTGTCCATAGCCATTTAGCTAACATGAGAAATTTACACACTGATTGGCAAAGTCCACACATACCAACCAGTGAGATAATTGAACTCCTTAAAATTGTTCTCTTTAATATGAAGAAGGCAAATAATTTATGGGCTTTGGGGAGGACTCCTCTACAGATGTGCTTGATGCTTCCCAACTGGTTTTCCCTCTTCCAGCCATAAGATGTTTCCCTTAATGTATAATTGTTACTATGCCTAGCACTGCACTGGGCATTCCTTTATTGTCCAAGGTATATGGATATAGGAGTAAGCTATGGGTAGCTGCCAACAGAGTAAATTAGTCAATATATCCAAATACCTAGAAAAGTACCTTGTATAGAGACAGTCTGTTCTAATCACCATGATGACATGTGCCCCTGGAGGGAAGGTACCAAGGGTTCACGGTTGTGCCTCCCTTGTAGCAGCCTAGAACAGACTTGGTAACCAGTACAATTTGCAATACATAAGTGAAGGATTAATGGATTCATGAATTTAGTAGAAAAAACCCCTTAGTTCTTTCAACAGTATGTACTCATTGAATTTGCTGATTTGTTTAGTAATTATGTTCTTACTGGAATAAGAAGGTAAATCTTATAAACAATACTACAGTGATTACACAAAAGTGCCAAGACATATTTCAGAGAAATGTGTTGATGTAGACTGTCTTTAATATTAAATGAACATACTGATCAATTATGTCCAGCAGAAACTATAAAATAGAAAATAGCCCAAATTAAAACTGACATTGAAAAAAATCAAATACATTTCTGTATTTAGCTGTGTAATAACCAAAACTTCTGGACACGTGCTCAGAAAAGAGCTATTAGATGCAGACTTGGTGCTAGTTATTGTTTCATGGCCTAGAAATGATTTACAGACAATAATTATTGCCCTTGTTATCATCTTACATTCTTTGGAGAAAGGCAAGAAGGTATGTTCACAAGGGCGTTAATCAGAGTGCAGTGTACAGCTCTTCAAACTGCCTGGATCACTAAGCATGTAGACCTGTTCAAGTCTCTCTGCAGGAAGAATAGTGTTTCTCTAGTAGAAGAACAAACTCAGTAGTTGCCCTTAAATATATGAAGGATAAGATATTAGTCATCTATTTTTTATTTAGAAACATAGGCTTCTATTCCAAATTTGAATGGGCTCAAAGTTAATGGATCCACTTTTGTTTACTCAATGCCTAATATGACAAAAATAGCTACAGGATTTCCATGTGAAGCAATACCAGGTATTGGCATCCTAAGGGGAAGCTAACTTAGATGTGTACTAACAGGTGTTTTCTCCAAGTCTTCCAAGCTTCATCCCATCTTGAGCTTCACCAGAAAATGTCAGACAAGAAGCACCCAGAACTAGTATCTTTTCCACTTCCTGCCTTTTGAAAATGCATTTTGAGGACTTTGTCCTGAAATATTATTAAAAGCTGTGGGTACATATTATATAATATAATATTATATATAGATATAGAATATGCATGGATGTAGAATATATGGATATATAATTTTTCTACTTTTCCAATAGCTTTTGTCACTTGACATGCTCTGTTAAATGTGATATGCAAATTTTCCTTTTAGAAATTCCAGAGCTTAAATTTGCAAGAAAACAATTTTGACCATGCTCCTCTTGCTGCTGAGAAATATGACCCTTGCAAACACTTTTTTCTACTTTGTAGTGTTTGTAGGTTTTCTGAGCTTAGTTCTTTTGTAACATTTACTCTTTTCATGACTTCACTCTAACAAATTGCCCTTGTGCTTTAAAATTTCAGTTACTTGTTACTCAGAGACCATGCCTTTTCATAGAAGCTACCCAAAGTCCTTTGTGCAAATAGAAAGCAAATATACCAGATGAGCAAATCAATAACTGTGAGCAATAGATATTGTGCTTTAAATCTGATGAAAGCTGCAAGAGTCATAAGTACACTCATGCAGAAGTCACAAATGAGGTCATTGGGCCAGGCTCACCTACCAGTTGACCCAATAATTTTTAAAATCAATACTAGCATTTAGGATTTGTAATATTTCAAATGCACATGTACCCCCTGGCCTTTCATAAATGATGATAATGGCTTATAGTAATGACATGGTGTAACACATTTTCATCTAATATTTAATCCTTTCCAAGATCATTTGACATATCCGTACCCAATTCTCAGTCCATGAATTTCTCAAATGAAAGAGGCATAGCCACCTAATTTCCAGGATCACATAACTGGCCGATGGCAAAGCTGGCATCAAACTTGGACTTTCAGGTTCCAAGAACTCCTATGTAGGCAGTGCCATTATTAGAAAAACTCACCTGAAGGCCCAGAATCTCATTCCCAGCTAGCATCGATGGGCCTACTTTCCCCTGGGTATCAGTGTGAACTGAAACAGCTTACATCTTGACACAGACACCTGATGTAGGCATTTCATTTTATGACCCTCACCCTAAATCTAAGGGTTAGAACACATTATCTTGAGATAGGAGTTGCATACTAAATATCTTTTCTACATTCCATAGATTTAGTCTTTGCTTGAAGTTAATTAACGCCAGAAACCCCGCAAGCCTAGATAGCGCCTTTTGAAGTCCTCAACGTTGACAGTGAAATAAGCAAATGAGAACTGAAATCTACAAGCTGCGGTACCACTAACAATAGCAGTTTTACATATAGCAATTTCCAGTGCATTTCCTGCTTAATTCCTTGTCTTTGGGTAATAAGAACACACATGAACACCTTCTCAAACTTGGATTTCTCCTTATTCCTGGATGTGGTCACCATGCCTTCGGAAAGACTTGCGTCCCACCTATTCATGGGCAATTCTCTCCGGTCTGTGGTAAAGATTCACAGAATAAGTAAAATTGATCTCCTTCATGAGAAGGTAGAGAGTCTGATAAAACGAGCCTTACCCTGCACCTCAGAGGGTAGGCAGGGAGCTTCGAAGGCTTTCCTGTCTGAGGAGTTTCCAGGGAGAAGCTGCTGTGATTTAGTTAACTAGTTGTTAACTCAGGTAACTTGTTTCTCTACAGGAAGTTCCCTGAAAGGCCACTGTGGCGTACCTTCAGTTTGCTTTTCCCCACATCATGTCTACAGGCTCCTGCGGCAGGCCTGGCACTTCTACGGAGTTTTATAAGTGTGTGCATGCTACCATTTGATTAAATTGTGTTACTGTTTCTCAAAGTGTAAGTGTTTTGAAAGCTGAAGATTCTTTTTCCAAAAATAATATTTAGAATATAGATAGGTCTGGACAGACAGACAGAGAGGAAGGTATAGAAACTGCCTTCTTCTACTTCCATTGATATTCTCTCTGGAAGTGTTTATAAAGTTAGGCTGTGGGACAGGAAGGAATTTTTCATGTTCTCTTCTTCCCACAGGGAGGTCCTCCATCCCACTGATAATCAAGAGAGCAAGTTCTACAAGTTATGAGTCATAGAATAACTAGGATGTGTGTGTTCTAATAAATATGCCACTGTTGGTGTTTGTTGTAGAGTCTAGGCATCCTGGAAAGTGAAAGCTTCCTTAAACTACACAACAAACCCCAACAATGGCATATTTATAATAACATGCATGTTCTAGTTATTCTTATGAATAATAAGCAAGAGCTGGAAAGGACTGCTTGACCACAGTGGAGCAGAGCTGACCACCCCAAGCTCCTATGAGCTGATACTTACAAGAATCCTTTCAAATATTAAAAAAAAAAAAAGTTAACACTAAAGGTTTCCTTTTAAGTGACCCAAAGAATAGATCGGAAATTTTAAATATGGTATTATTAAAATCACTAATGTTTGTAAAACTAAAAGTTTCAGGAATTGAAGTTATAATTCAATTAGGTTTAATAATCTTGAAGTGCTTTGAAGGGGACTATTCTCCCTGAACCTTTGACAAGATGGCGTCTCACATTATCATTCTTGTGTTACATTACTTCCAAGTCAGACAATGTTTTCAGAGCGTGGACTACTCTAAAATATAAAATTCTGTCTTCAAACACCAAGTGCCTGTCCCATACCCCACTATATGATCAAAAACTAATTATTTCACCACCTTGTGAATAATATTTCTAATAGCAAAGAGTCAAATGCTATGACACCCACTATACTCCAAGAACACTTCTGAACTGTGTAATAAGGGCATAGTAAATGCTTGCTATCATCATTCAACAGACTTCTTTTCCTCTCATGATCTTTGGGGTCTACATGCTACATTTTACCATGTCTATAAGTCTTGGTTACCAAGTTCATATTACTTAAATTTTCCTAGAACTACAACATAAGGGAGAGCTTAAGCAAGTAAAGAATTATCTTGGCTCATAATTTTAGAAAATGTCAGTCTATCTTAGTGAGGAAGCCACGAGAAAATGGGACTGTCTGTGATGGTGATGGCGGAGTGTGATGGTGGCTTACTCACAAGAGAATAGGAATGGAATGGAATGGAATAGAAAGGACAGGGCTGCAGATCCTAAGGGTAACATGGACCTCCAAAAGCTCACTCTACCAGCCAGTAAAGTTTCCATATCCCCTCAAATAGTGCCAGCAGCTAGAAACAATCATTGCAAACGTGAGCTTGTTATGTCACTAATATTCAAATAACTAAAATTCAATCCTATAAAATTAAATGCATTTAATCCATCCTAAAGAATCCCAATTACACAGTCCCAACACTGGTCAAAAGTCCAATGTTTGAAGTCTATTCTGAGATCCAAGGCAAACTATTACAATACGTCTTTACAAAATTAGGAAGAAAGTTACACTCTTCCAATATAAACTGACATAAAGCAAGCAAACTTGTATCAAAAAAGAAGAGTCAAAGCAATAAATGCCAGGGATGAGTGTCAGGCTTCTCATACGGAGTCATTCTGTACAATAATGTAGGCTTGCTGGTACCACCTGTGTGGCCTTTCAATTTGGTGCTCACACAGTCTCTCTCACAAGCTGGATCCATGTGGTGCATGAAGCTTTCTTCAGCAGATATTTCATGTTCCTGACATCAAAAATACCTTATTGTCTCTATTTCAACTTGGGAATTTTCTTGCAGTTTCCTTCATCAGCCTTCCGGAGATGTTCCTTAGGGAAGCTGCTCCTGTGTACATTGACTGGCATCCGGGGACTTCCTTTAAGTCTGTGTAAAAGCTGGAACTGAGACGGATGCTTCTTCCATGTTGGATAGCATGTATAAGTACCAAAAAATGGTACTTCTGTTGGAGAAAAACCATGAAGTCTCATCCAGCTGTGGACTTTGTAGGCTGCACCACCAATGTGCCAAACAGGATGTGCCCAGCACTATAAAAGAGACATGGCTGTTATGGGTGTGGCCAATCACTTTCTGATAGGATTTAAGGCTCATTACATAGGAGGGAACTCACGTCTCATACTGTAAACCTGGTGAAAATCTTGTAGCTAGGGACATCATAGGCCCTCGTGGGAAGGCACTCCTGTTGTTTCTCTAACTGCACATGTGGTGCCCATAAATTTGCTTTCTAAATACTGATGTTTGTACACAAGGTTGTCCTGCTATCAGCTTTGCTCAGACAAAGTATCTTTATACAGTGGGAGATGCTTATTACAGAGACCCATAACTGGTTAAAGTGCTGAGAATAAAGGATGTCTGAATGCTTAGCCCTAAATGAGACATTTGTAACATGTCCCCAAGTTTCTGAGAACATCATGGAAGAAGATGCAGAAATAATGTAGGAAGCAGAGGAAGGAATGATGGTCTAGTGGAGCGTAGTCTTCTAGGCCTAACATAGACATCGTATGCATTAACTCACAGCAGCTGTGATTACCTGTACAAGTCCTACACAAGGCTGGACCTGCGAGTCTCTTATTATGGCATGTGGAAAGGGTTCACAAGGCATCATCCCTTTTGCTGAGGACCTATATATGGTTTGGCTACCGAGAAAAGGAGAAACATCACTAGTCAGTTGCCTATGTTCTCCTAAAAATAACTCCTCACACATACTTCTATAAGCAACCCTCACTATGCTTTTTGGATCACTAAAAAAACATAATCAAAGACACATAGATAGATATAACAGGGATGAATTGGAAGGGGAGGGTGAGTGTTAGGAGTGGCACAGTGGAAAAAGAGTAAGGTAGGGCTTAAAACTATAAGATTAAATAAATAAGTCTATATATGAGCTCCGGTCATGTCATAGCACTTGCAGTCTGCAAGTCTGAAATGCTAGAACCAAAGGTTCTGGATGATGTAATGGTTTATAGCCAGCTGAAGAAGTATCCAGGTGCCACTGGACCATGACTTCAGCAGTGCCAGGGCCTTAGATACGGAAGCCAAAGAACACTTTTCTAGGTACTGCTGCCTGGATGCTATCTATTGTCTGATAAAATTCTTTCTAAAGAATCAGTTTTGGTAAAGATCTTTTCCCAATTTGTTGGTTGCCATTTTGTCCTGTTGATGGTGTATTTTGTCTTACAGAAGCTTTGTAACTTTATTAGGTCCCATTTGTCAATTCTTGATCTTAGAGCAGAAGCTATTGGCATTCTCTTCAGGAAATTTTCCCCTGTGCCTATTTGCTCGAGGTTCTTCCCCACTTTCTTTTCTATTAGTTTCAATATATCTGGTTTGATGTGGAGGTCCCTGATCCACTTGGACTTGAGCTTTGTACAAGGAGAAAGAAATGGATCGATTTGCATTTTTCTACATGTTAACCGCCAGTTGAGGAAGAACAACCCACAAACCACAAGAAACTTAAGAAGAAGGAAGACCAAAAGGTGAACATTTCATTCCTTCTTAAAAGGGGAAACCAAATACCCACGGAAGGAGTTGTAGAGATTAACTATGGAGCAGAGACTGAAGGAAGGACAAGCCAGCCTAAATATAGCTATCTCCTGAGAGGCTCTGACAATACCTGACTAATACAGAAGTAGAGGCTCACAGCCATCCATTGAACTGAGTACACTGTCCCCAATGAAGGAGTTAGAAAAAGGTTCTATGCAGCTGAAGGGTTTGCAGCCCCTTAGGATGAACAACAATATGAACTAACTAGTACCCTCAGAGCTCCCAGGGACCCAACCACCAATCAAGTACTATACATGGTTGGACTGAATGTTCTGGCAGCATGTGTATAGTAGAGGATTGCAAATTCGATCATCAATGGGAGGAAAGGTCCTTGGCCTTGCGAAGGTTTTGTGTCCCAGTGTAGGGGAATGCTGGGGCCAATAAGTGGGAGAGGGTGGGGTGGCAGGCATGGGGAGGGGGGAGGCAACAGGGGTTTGTTCTTGTTGTTTTTGTTTGTTTTTTCGTTTGTTTGTTTGTTTGAGGGGAAACTGGGAAAGGAGAAATTTACATGTAAATAAAGAAAATATCTAAAAAAAAAAAATCAGTTTTATGTCCTGGAGGTTTCTATGAGTGAGGTCTTATGTTCAAAACACCCTTCCGAATGTTCTAATTTTAATGATGTTAATTTTAAAACAACTATGACTATTTTGTCTGCAACTTTAAATGAGTTCACACTCCTTTTTTGCTACACTATATTTTTAAATTTTCCCTCCTTGCCTTTTGATCCTGATTATCAATGTAAACACAACTAAAAGAAGCCAAGAGTAGCCATGCCACAGCCTGAATGCTATGCTGTAAATTTCCTGCTACAAACATTAGTGCATTGGTTTTGAACTTAGCTCTGGTCTAGTATTCAAGACATGTTAAAATACAGATCCATTGTTAGGAGATTCTTTTTTTTTTTTTTTTTTTTTTGCCAGTGTGCCACATGGAGAGCCTCGGCTCGGCTCTAGTTCTAAAGGGAATCCTTGCTTTCTTCTGAGGATTTACCTGTGGCTTTCTTTACCGTTCATATTTCCATCACAGTTCTGTTCGTCTGCATTACTAAGCTCTGATTGCATCATTTTAAGACTTCCATCTCCAAACACTTTCCTATTCCGCGAATAAACACACTGTAAAGGTGTATGAACCACAGAGTAAGTTTACCGCAGAAATAAGCTCTCAGATACTAGTTTTCCGTAATGTTTACTTATGTTCTGGTAAGACCACAATACCTGACAAAGACAACTTGAGCATAGAAAAATCTGTTCCATTTACAATTTCAGAGGGTTGTAGTCCCATGAAATTGGGAAGGAAAGCAGAGATGTCCAAAAGTATCACCTGGTTGCATACCAGGAAGTAGACAATATGGCAAGAACTAGGTAGAGTTGTCTAACCATAAATGTCCTGCTTCAAACACCTCACTCTGCCAGCCGTGTCCTCCTCTTAAGTTTTCCACAGCCTCTGAAATTAGAGACACTAACTGCTGATTTGAAACTTCAGCTCCTGGGACTTGTTTCAGGATCGAACTGTTAAAAAAGCTCTCAAGCAATTCTGTACATAAAGGATCTCTACTCACAGGCTTAAAAGTCCTGATACCTCTGTGCAAATTAGAAGTATCCCTGGTACAATGTTAATCTAAGACAACATGGCCTAGGAGTTGTAAAATTCCCATACGTCTCTGAGAATTTAGCCATGGTCAAGATTAAACGCGAAGGAGCATACCATATCAGTCTTTGTGGTCATTTTAGGATCCTCTTCCATTGTAGAGGTTTCAGCATGGATGACCACGGAGACAGCAAGCTTTCTTTATTATGTTGATGAGCACTGAGTTGCCCATTGAGAAGCTTTCGGAGACTGTGATTTAATAGTCTAGTAATTCCACTCCCTTTGCTAACGCTTGGTCATTTTTGCTTCTCTTTTACATAAGCATCAGTACCCTCTGTCTTCCCTACTTTTTTTTTTTTAACTTTTCCAGGTAAATTGTTTTCCTTCGTGTAAACATTATGGTTGTAACGGCAGTGAGGTAGTTTTGATTTATGTTTCTGTTGTCATTTCCCTGGATCCTAGGCGGTAGAGCCAACAGGAGTAGTTCTACATTACTTCCAATATAATACCCAGAGCACCCAGCATAGGAAATGTGGGCAAATGAACAATCGTGGTCTTAATTTTGGGGGATACTCATTTTATAGAGCAGTGTTTTTGTTTTTTGTTTTTAATCTCTGTGCATTTGTCTCCTCTGTCTCCTTCTACATTTTAATACTCCCCTTTTCTGTGAACTTAACAGACAGATCTAGTGCAGTGCTGTGGAGTTCTTTAAATTTCCCTATGTCTTTCCTGGAGCTCTGTCTGATTTTGGCATCTACTATTGTAGAAATAACTTTTCCTAAGATGTGCTATGAATGATTTAAAAATGTTTTCAGTAACACTTAGCTAAGGAAAATAAGTGACTGTTTAATTTCCGTTAGTTCCATTCATTAACTTATAGGATTTAAAAATTATCAAAAATACACTTTCTTAGATGTGAAAGTACTATACTTATTTAAATTTTATTACAAAAAGAATGCAAACTCATTGAAATGAAAATCAGAAATGCACCTTAAGAATATGGTATAAGGGGCTGGAGCAATGACTCAGCCATTAAAGGCTAGGCTCCCAATTGAAATGTAAGGTTACAGTATAAAAGACCTTGGAGATGAGGTTATACAGATGTGATCACTCATTCATCGTAGGTTCATATATTTTGGAGTTAAAGCTAAAATCTTAAAATAGTTTACGTACTTTCCCAGGAAGCTATCTCCCTCAATAGGAGTCAGACGGCAGAAATAGTTTCATAGCAGATACCACAAAGCAGCAGATGCCAATTGCAATCAGAACAAGAAAATTCACCTGGTGACCAGACACACAATTCCTTTTATGGCGTATTAGGAGCGTCCCAGTCTTTCTCTATGGTGATATTCATCAAATAGCTAACATTCTGAAATTCCCATAAGAGTATGTTAGGGTGCAAACAATTTTTTTTCCTGTTGTAGTGTCTTCAGGAAAGAAACCTTATAAAGTCCCTTGCCTTGCTGGCCTGTCCGCCTGCTATAATAACTATCAATCCCACAGACTAATTTCAAGAGACCCTGGCTGAGGGGCAAAGGGCCTAGAGCTAGACTGAGCCTCATAAATTTCTATGGTTTCATATCCTCCTTTCAGAGGAGTTTTTAATGATATCATTTTGAGGAGTCTGAAAAAAAAAATTCAACCAAGTTTCTGCTGTGAAGTTGTCACCGTAATGGAAGATGATTACATCTGAAGAAGCTCAAATGGAAAAAAAATGATTGTAGTTGCCTTGTAGTCACCAGTTAACAAGCAAAGAGAGCACCATACATAACTCCACAAACTGGTGGGCACCTTTGTCTCTGATCGCTGCATCCAGAAAGTCTCTAATAAATTCCACTCCTGGGTTTTGCACATCTAAAGTGACCAACTTTTTTTTTTTTAAATTGGAGTTGAACTTCAGTGGTTTTTTAGAAATATATTGCAGTAATTGAAAGACTTTCTAAGAGCTGTTGGTGAGTCACACTGTTGTAGAGAAAACAAGAAATCAGAAAAAAAAATGTCATGAAGGAAGCAGTTGTCTTTTCTAAAATAGTCCATTCTGGGGTGGCCATCCGGGTTTTCAGCTACAATATAGTTCGTATAGGAAAGAGTTCGGGTCTGAGATCGGGAGGGATTTACCTATAGAGTTTGCAACAGAAACCTCAGAGTCCCAGTGCGGGCATGGGTTTTAATTGGCTGAGCTTGTGTGTTTTGTTTTGGCTTTTTATTTATGTGTGTATGCTATAGGTGGGTTTTGTTGTTGTTTGCTGGTTGCTGTTTTTTTTCCTCAGTTGTTTTTAGATTTAGACAGTTTCATGCTATGTAGCCCATGCTTACATAAAACTCATCACATAGACCCCTTATGATGCCTCTGCCTCAACCACACATGCTGGAATTTAAAGAGCTATGAGAAATAAGGTATGAAGCCAGCACATGATTTGTTAGGCTACAATGGAATACAGTGCCTGACACTGTCAAACCTTCATTAAGCCTCTCGTCACATGCAATGGGAGGTAGCCAGGCGCTGCTGCTAGCTCCTAGGGTCTTTTCTCTACTCCTCCTCTATAGCCGAGGAGCTAAATTTTCAAAGTGACAAAGCTAGTACCCTAAACTATATACAGTCATTGCTCATATCTGCAGAGCATTGGATTTAGGATACTTGCAGATACCCACCTCCTACCTTAGTATTGAGATGCATCCTCCACAAATCCACCTGTATAGTTAAACCATTTCTAGGCCACCAATAATAGCAATCACAGTCTGGGTGCTACATAAATAAATACTGTTGTTGCGTTGTAAGGAATTGATCTGAAAGAATTCTGTACTTAGTAAATACAGAACTTTTTCAGCATATTGTTGATCTGAGGTTGTTGAACCAGAAATGTGGAATTCATAGATATAAAAAGACCAAGTATGCGTGTGTGTGTGTGTGTGTGCGTGTGTGTGTGTGTGTGTGTGCATGTGTGTGTGCGTGTGTGCGTGTGCGTGTGTGCGCGCGTGTGTGTGTGTGTGTGTGCGTGTGTGTGTGCGTGTGTGTGTGTG